>JADLZN010007957.1:0-23965 GCA_018155175.1 Sinocyclocheilus anophthalmus
TTTTCTCTTCATCTGTGAAAGCTGAAGAGCTTTTGCTGTGATTTGCCAGAGCAGATGGGTTTTTATCAGTTACCCCCCAAAAAAAGAAAACTTCTGCGACTAATTATCTCCTGTTGTGTGGCTCGTTACACCTGTCTCTCTCTCTGTAACAGTGCTGCAGATCGCCGGTTTTCACGGCTGTTAATGGGGCAGAGAAGACGGATAAATCAAGAGTTTATGTGAGTTTCTGCGTGACTTACTGCACTTTTCCACAACACAGACACACACGTGTTCACACACTCTCGCTCGTCAGGCCTTATGTTGAGCTGATGAATTATGCACTTTTGTGCACACATTTTAATCTGTTGTATAATTAAAACTCATCATTCAAAACTTGATGTTGAGCTTTAGCTATGATTCTATTAAATAATTAATACATGAAAATTAATATTTAAATTTAAAGGAAAATTTCATTCATATTTAAAATTGAATATGATTTTTGATTTTGAATGTTTAAAAATAAAAATGCCATATAATCGTAATATTTACCATTACAATTATTATTCATTTTTTATTTTTGTTACTTAATTAAATTAAAGTAAAAAATTGCGCATAATATATAATATTATAAAAATATGGCTTAATGGAATGCTTAATTTATGCCCAATGAAAAGATAAATCTGTAACATATATATAGTTTTTAAAATTTTTTTTAATTTTATTTAAATTTCAAATTATTTAAAAATAATGGAAATTAAATAAAAAAAAAAAAATACAAAATGCTGTAATAATAAAGATAATAAAACTAATGTGATTAAGCTAACACACACACACATATAGTGTGTGATTCAGTATTTGTAGGGAAGTAAGATATCATGATCTGCTGTATGTTGAGGAGGGAAAGTGTTTCTCATTCATGTGTAAATCTCGTTTTTCTCCTGCTCTGCTTCATGTTAACTCACTGAAAGGAGTGTAACTGATGTTATTAGGGTTTTATCCTCCATGACCCCTGAGTTTGGGCCCCTGGAGGAACGAATGAATGCATTCCTCCTGTCTTTCTGTGTCTCTTCAGGAGTTTGTTTGCACTTGTACATGTTTGCCATTCATGCCTGGTCTCTAAGCTGACGGGGGCCACAATTTTTGTCCGGTTTTACCCGTTTTTTTTATTTTTTATATATCTTTTGGAGATGTTTTGTGAGATGGTGCTGAGTGAGTTGCGAGTTGGGTCTGTGGCCCCTGTTAATCAAGACATATACTCTTCTTGCAGCCTTTCCTGCAGGTCAAACTCTTCACATCTTAATGTCAGCGCAAACCCTCCTCGACATGATTCACCAAGGTTTGCTGTAGTCAGTTTAATGGTATTTGCATCATTGTTTAACACCCAAAAAAGCCAGTCTCAAGCCATTCTGCGCCTGTGTTGTTAGTAGATTACACTAATTTGCACCGCTCTTGCTAGATTGTGTTGGTCATTATGGAAATGAGATGTTGTGTTCTTTAATTTGCGCATTGTCAGTAAATCACCTGCTGAATTTTCCACTCCCATCTGCACTTTTATGGGATTGCACTCTCATGCAAATTTGTAAATGAGTAAATCTGGCCTTTAGCGCCATGTCTGTCTTGTGCTGCCATTGCTCAGCTCTTGAAAGGTAAGTTTAACTCTCACAATTTTGACCTTTTTTCTGAATTCTGAGGTTATTACAATTTTGACTTTTTTCTCACAAATCTTGCAATTTTGAGTTTTTAATTTCTCACACTTCAGACTTATTTCTCAAAATTCCAACTTGTTTCTTGCAATTCAAAGTTTGCCGATTTTCACTTTCCCCCTCTGATTTCAGAATTTACATCTCACATTTTTGACTTGTTCTCAAGTTTTCTCACAACTTTTTTCACAATTTGAAGTTTACATCTTGCAATTTTTTTTCTTTTTCTCTGAATTCAGATTTTATATCTCGCAATTCTGACGTTTTTCATTCTGAGTTTACATCATGCAATTTTTACTTTTCTCTGAATTCAGGGTTTCCATCTCGCAATTCTGTTTTTTTTTTTCACAGATTTTTTTAGACTCTGACTTCGAAAATTGCAAGTGTACACTCCAAATTGTGAGAAAAAAGTCTGAATTGCAAGATGTGAACTCGCAATTGCAACTGTAGATATGCAGTATTTACAGTATGCTAAATCTGCAAACTGCCTTTATGCAATATCAACCTCAATTAACATTTTAACATTTTAAACTTAAATTTTTATCTATACTTTATCTAACATTGACCTGCTGACTAGTCAGCTTCTTTTCCATGTGTAGTCATGCGAATGCTAATATATTGAAGGTATACTGTATATCAGATACAAACAAGTAGATTTACAGTTAAATGTGCAGTAATATTAGTTTTATACTCTATATTTGTGCATTAAACGTAGCGTGTGTGTTGATGTGCTGGTGTTGGCTCGAGTGCTGGAAGTGTTTTTACTGTTCTGGGGAAACACGGCCGACTTTAATGAGCCTTATGAGGCGTGTTGTGGAAAAAACACTTTTATTATGCCAAGCTTCCCTCGAGCTCCACGCAGTCCTGCCAGGATTCCTGCTGCAAATATAAACAATTACTGAAACAACATCATCGCAAGAAAATCTCCCAGCACACAGAGAACGCATGCACTGCGTATACAGAATAGAACACAACAGAATATTCTGTAGAATACTATATTATGTCTGTATGAAAGTGTTTCTGGGGTATCTTATGGAAGCCACGGGATGGGAAAAAGTCAGAGGTAATTGTGACTTTATATCTCACAACTGCAACTTTATTTTTCATAATGTAAGTTTGTAGTTTTTTATCTCACAATAGTTTTTTTTTTCTCTCAGAATTGTAGATAAAAGTCTCAGTTACCTCTGGTTTAGTTTTAATTCCATGTTGAAAACAGAATTGTTGAGAAACTAGAACTCCTGAGGAAAAAATTCAGAATTGTGAGATATAAATTTTTGAATTATGAGATGTAAGTCATATTCTTAGACAAAATCTGAATTGTGATTCAGAATTGTGAGATAAAAAAGTTGCAATTACCTTTTTTATTTTTAATTCTGTTGTGGAAACAAAACAAAAAAAACAGATTTAAACTCAGAATACTGAGGAAAAAAGAAAAGTTGTGAGATATTAAGATATAAACTTGCAATTTTGATAAGAAAAGTCGGAGTTGTGAGAAAAAGTCGAATTTGAGATAAAAAATCGCAGTCCCATGGTTTATTTTTAATTCCATGTTGAAAACAGAATTGTGAGATAATAAAGTCAGAATTCTGGGAAAAAGTCGAATTGTAGAAAAACTTTGAGAATGTGAATATGAACTACCGTATAAAACTCACAATTCTGTCAAGAAAAGTTGAATTTGAGATAAAAGTCGCAGTTACCTGTTTAGTTTTTAATTCCATGTTGAAAAACAGCATTGTGAGACATGAACTCAGAATTCAGTGAGGAAAAAAGTCAGAATTGTGAGATATGAAGTTGATTTGTAGATGTAAAGCCAGAATTAGAATTAGTTAGAAATAGAATTTTTTAGATAAGTCGCAATAACCTTTTTTATTTTTTATTCTGTTGTGGAAACAAAACAAAAAAAACATTTAAACTCGGAATACTGAGCAAAAAAGAAAAGTTGTGAGATATTAAGATATAAACTCGCAATTCTAATAAGAAAAGTCGGAGTTGTGAGAAAAAAAGTCACAATTACCTCGTTTTTTAATTCCGTGGTGAAAAACAGAATTGCAAGATGTAAACTCTGAATTGCAAGAAAAAAAGTCAGAAATGTGAGAAAAAAAAATTGGAATTCCTAGTTAGATCGCATTCTGACAACTGAAAAAAGTCCGAATTGTAAGTAAAAGTGTTAGTTCACCCAAAAATGAATTTTCATTATCCCTTTAAAAGGTTTATTTTCTTAACCTGTGGCAGAAACCGGCCTCCATAGCATCTCTCTCTGTTCAGAGTTTGAATAGTTTAACATCTATAGTCTTTCACAGACGTCTTCATCATCCTCATCCGAGGAGCTTTACAGCGATCAGACGTTCAAAGCTCAACAATAATTGAATCAACACCCTCTTTTACAGATGATAATCGTCATCTTTTCAGTTAGGACTGTGCGTTGAGTTCCCAGCTGTGGATGAATAAATGTCATTTAGACTGATTGGCTCAGCAGTCGTCTCTTAAAGCGCCGGCGTCTTTATCTGGTCAGCCAATTAGTGGGTGAAGATTCCTCTGAATGCTCTGGGTTTTCGTGAGATTTGAAGAACCGTAAGTGAACTCTTTAAACACCTGATATTAAGCTCCATCTTGAAATTAATTTAACAATACACTTGTGATGTTTTTTTTCAAGCGGATGATCTGTGTTAATGTTAACAAGAGTTATACTCTTGTGCATATATTTATATGGGCTTTTCATATGATTAGAGCCAGCCTGAGCCTACTTAATAGACTCATATTTTCATTTTAACATTTTTATATATTTGAATGTACAGGTTTTTGTGTATGCATGCCAGTCTTTCAATAGCATGTATTTAGCATGCTAATGTGTATCTTGATCTTACACTCTTGCTCAATTCAGGATAGTTCATTCAATTCATATGCCCTTAGTTTATCTAAGGCATCTGCTTAGTTACAGCTAGAGTTGGTGTCAGTAATACATTTACTTTCCTTACAAGAAACATAAGAATAATCTACTATATAAATTACTAGGCAAATTGTAACATTGGTTTGATGTCCCCTTTCTCCATTTTTAAGGGCATTGTTTTGATACTAAGCTACAGATCAAGAACTTGGACTAAATGTAACGGTGGCAGTTGTACTGTACAGTCCTGTGGATGACAATTCAGAGCGTCGTTTGGATCGATGTCTCTTCATTAATACAATGTAATATTCATGTCAGCGTGTTAACAAAAGTTGCTAAATGCAAGTTGTCAAATATATTATGTAATTGTTTTTCATTCCTACTTAAATGCTGGTTTTTATAAGTATCAATATTTTCTGCTACTGTTGTTGACACTTATGTATTGTTGATGTAACAACATGAGCTCTCTGGGGTAATAGTTGTTCTGTAAAATCTGGTTGAAGTATTACAATTTATCATAACTGTTTTCAGTTTACTAGCCTTTTTCTTTCCTTTGGAGCTTATGATTTGTGATTTTGTTGTTCAATGTTCATTTAACATAACTTTATCCTCGCTTAATTGTGCTGACATGGTGTAGGGCTTTCATCAATGTAAGTGACTTGCAGATCTCCGCCTTGTAAAGCCCCCTAATTAAAGAGAATAGTTCACCCAAAAATGAAAATGTTGTCATTTACTCACCCTCATGTCGTTCCAAACCTGTATGAGTTTCTTTCTAGTTGAACACAAAATATATTTTGAAGAACCAAACAGTTGTTGGTCCCCATTGACTTCCATAGTAGGGAAATAAATACTATGGAAGTCAATGGGGACCATCAACTGTTTGATTACCAGCATTCTTCAAAATGTCTTGTTTTCTGTTCAATTTTCATTTTTGGGTGAACTATCCCTTTAATGCCATTAACATAAAAGAGCACCAGTCAACTTCCAAATCCTTTACTTGAGAATGGCAAGTGGCAACAATCGCTAAGATTTTCAAATACCTGCAGAATTTCAGCAGACAAATGCAAACATGTGGGAAAAAACCCCTCAACAATCCTGCAGTTAAACATCAAGCTCCTTTTTTTTTTAACTTGGAAATATTGAAATAATTTTTTTTGTAATAACTTTCATGCTGTATAACCGCATTTCCCATGATAAGAAAGCCTGCCTGGAAAACAATAAAACCGCTTTTCCTAAATTACTGATATGACAAACATCTCATCACTACAAATGCTTGTTCTACAGTCTATGGTTCTAACATGCAAATTCCTTTAAGCAGACTAGAATGCATTCTCCCTCCAAACATCACAGACAAACGACACGGAAAGAGCTGTGCTGGTCAAACACTTAATGCCCTGGGTTTATTAAACATTTTTTGTCATAAGTTTTTTTTATTCATTCTTCCAGGTGGGACTAAAAAAAAACACCTCAAAGATAGATGATGCCATTGGAACGGGCATTCAGATTGTGGTACATACAAACAACAACTACGAGTAGCCTTGTGAGGTACCATCCTCTTCACAGAAGAGAGCTCATGCTGGCCCCACAGCACGGGTGCCACCATGAAGTCTTACAGGAAACAAAACGTCCCTTTTTTGTTCGTTTTCATATAAAGTGGAATGATGATGATAAAGAAACATACTGAGATGTCACTGTAGTCCTCTCCCTTATGAACTACTGTTACACGCAAATAACAGACTCGCTCCATAACACAGGGGACGTACAATCAGTCATCAAAAACAGAGGTAATAAAAAATAATCCCACTTAAGTTTCACAAACCCCATATGAAAAAGGTTCTCAGATTCCATTAAAAAAAAAAAAAAAAAAAAACGACTCAAATCATACAAAAGCAGCATTGATTTAAACAAATTAAAAAATATAGTGCTTGAGTGGAGTGGGAGCAGCCACAAGAGAGAGACATAGACAGATGAACCCCTGCTGTTTTTTCCAACAAGAGATGTTCACATACAACTGCTTTAGCTACACACATACACAGAAACCGAGAAGGTTACAGTGTATTAAAACTAATTTTTTTTTAGAATTTAAAGGGCGAGAAAAAGAAAAAAAAAAAAACCTGTAAACACCGCACAATAAATAGATAAAACAGCAGGTTTTGCACCATGCATGTGACATACATTCAGATACAGTCTCACAAACACTTGAACATTCACAATCTCCGACACACACGCACACTACGAAAATCGCAGTTTTTCTTCAGATTTTTTTTCCCAAGTGCAAAACATCACAAATGAACAATTTCTGTATTCAAGTAATGTTATATACAAGTGGGTGTAATTACAAATATGTATGTACATAGAATATTTTCCATATTTCATAATTTACAGATGTTGATATCTTAACAGTAACAAAATTTTGGAAAAAGACAAACAAAAAAGATGACCATTGCAATTAAGTCCCAACGGCTGCCACGGAAACAGCGTCGCTACGATGCATAGCACCTAAAGGAGACGCCCCGATTGAGAGGTGGTTTGTGAACGCTCGAGGGGGCAGGGCTACGTGACCTCCATGGCAACTGTGTTGTCTGTCAGACTGTTTAACGGAGGTTTCTCTTGATCGTGATTTTCCCTGCAAGACAAATAGAATTAAATGCGCTTATTAGGAGACCTCAAATTCAAATGCTTACTTCAGTCTGACAAATCCCCAGTGAAGAACAAAAACAGCTACTAAATAAAACAACAGTAGTACTAGAGCTTAAAGAGTGAACATGAAAGTGTTTGTAATGATTTTTATTCTTCTAATGCAATACAATCAGTTTCGGTTTTGCAATCAGGAATAGGATCATGCTATAGCTCATAACCAACATATAGTCGTTATGAAAACGTCTTATTTTTTTTACCCAAATAAATGTCATTTTTAGTTTTTCAAGTGAAATTGAAAAAATTTGAATCCGTATGAAAAATGTATATTTATTTTGATTTGCTAAAGATTACACTTACCAACTGTTTAATTATAAAGATTAACTTCAAGTGAGCGTTAGATCATTAGCGTTAGGGAGCTGTTTATCACGGCTGCTGGAAGTGCATTATTCAAGCATCAATTCAGTCGCATCTTTCTCCAACTTAATATGTTAAGGTAAATTTCGGATTTCTGCTTACTAAATGATTTGTATATATGCTTGCCTATCTACACGGCCTGAAATTTGGTGTGAGGTTGCGGGTATTGCGTACAGTGTTAACTCCCGCAAGTACCACGTTTGGTAAATTCCCACTCACTTACGAGATGTACGATCTGCGCTGCCTCGTCTCTCTCTTGCGTGTGCGTTCCGCAGCAGTCACTTGGATAAGTTGTTGTTGAACTTGTTGACTTTTGATGAGTTTGAGCGCGTGATGCGCGCTGTGACAGTTTGTTGGAAACACAAATTGAGAACCAATCTGCACCTTATTGATGACCCGTGGCGTTAATATACTGCATCTGTGCCAGCGCGTGATGTAATAAAACTGCAGCTCGTTAATAAACGTTTTTAAAAAAAAATCCATTTTATACAATCCGCCTTCATTTAGCAAGTGCACTCGTGCATAAACAATTTTCAAGTTCAACACTTTTTGTTCCATTGGAGATGCTGCCGATTCACCGAGACTGCCGCGGCTCATCAAAGGGAAATGCGCACAATTTAGTTACTTCTTCATTGCAAAACACTAAAACTGGCACCGTTTTGGAGAGAAATGGGCTCTCATTTGAACCCATATCATGGTGTGTGATGCTGAACTATGAGTTTCTAATGGTGTTTGTATTTGCGCTGTTCTAAACATTATTATTTTATGTGCAACAACAGCATATGCTGTCTCGGTGGCCTTACACATGATTTTAAATCTAATTTTTTTTAACTTTTTATGATTTAAATGGGGATGATTGTAATGAGAATAACTTTCATCTTTTCTTCAACTGAATACTGTTTCCGTGCTTTTTTAATGTATTTTAAAGAGTTGGCAGTCAAAATTAAAACTGCTGGATAATAGATATTCTTCATTCTTTATGATAAACAAGAGAATGTGAATTACAGAATGTACAACGTTTTTTTAAATGTATCAATTGCGGTGTACAGCGTTTATTATGAGGGGGTAGAATCCACAGCTCAGTACTTACTACTCAATACTCATGAGTACTTTTCAATAGGCTACTCTTTTACTCTTACTCAAATAGTTTTTTGGAAAAGTACTTTTACTCTACTCACACTACAATTTTTGGAAGGTAATGGTACTTTTACTTGAGCATATTTTTTCAGTACTCTTTCCACCACTGCATATAATATTAAATATCGACCAATACAGATTTGTGCATGCTAAGGCTGTACGATTAGGAGAAAAGAATAGAATTGTGATTTTTCTAATATAATTATGATTGCGATTTAAAATGCTTTAGCAAACGTGGAGCCTTTTTTTGTTTTGTTGCTGTGCTTTTTTTCTTTAAGGATCGCACAATTTGGACAAAAATGATTATTATATATCAATGATAAAATAATTATTACTATATAAATTTTTTTGTAATTTCACTAAAAAAAAGATTGTACTGTAAAAATGACAATACTGATATATATATATATGGCTCTATCAAATTGACAATTATCAGACATTAAGCTTATTTTGGAGGTAAACCATGGTGATAGTTGAAAATTCTGTCATTATCTACTCGCTCTCAAGATGATATTTTGAAGAAAAGTTAGTAACCAGACTGCTGTTGGAAGCCATGGACTTCCAAAGTATGGAAAAAACATTATGCAAGTCAATGGCTACCATCAACTATTTAACTAACAACTTTCTTCAAAATATCTTCTTTTTTTGTGTTCAGCACAGAAAAACTGTAACAAGTGGAAGGTTTGAGTAACTGACAATTTTCTTTTTAGGGTGAAATACCTCTAATTCTTCTCTCGTTAATGACACATGGTACGTTTAATTTCTGTTTAACCAGGAATATTCATTTGATAGCACACAGGTACTCACCTGGGCCCCATGTCGAGGGTAGTTGACCCTGGGGTGACTTTTGGGATGGGTCTGTTGGCGTTGGCAGCGAGTTTTAGGGCAGAGGCGGGAACAGTGAGCTGACGCTGCAGCTGTCGCACACTCAAGGTGCCTGCTGGTGAGGGGACGCTCACTCTCACGGCCCCGCCCATCAGCGCTTGACCAGGGGCAGGGCCGGACGTGCTGACGTGATGATTGGCCGAGGAGGTTCCATTGTTAGTGGTGGTGGTGGCGGCCGCGGGGGAGGGGGATGAGGTGGAGGTAGGGCCGGCAAACACTGCAGCGCTTGTGTGATGTAAGCTCTTATAGACGCCTGCAGAGTCAAACGATGAAAGCTCATGAGAACAGAATTCATTGTATGCCGATAAATAAATACTGAAAGCATACGGTTTAAAAAGACTAACCTGAGGCTGAGACGACTCCATTGACACCAACTCCCTCCTCTTTACTCTTGAGCACCATCAGCTGGTCAGGAGTCACTAGTGCAGAGGCAGCAAACTGAGCACTGGCAGCGTCTATCGTCTTTGACACCAAACTCTGAGATAGAAAAAACACATTCGGAAATGATACAACTGTACAAAACAGCAACTCGGTAAAAGGAAATCTTGAATTTTCCAGGATATTTTGTGTGATCAACAGAGCTTGTGCTACATTACGAGTATTGTCATTGGTGTGCCGTCACATTGACAATGCTAACACACCTTGACCTTGTTATTGATTTTATAAAATTGCATTTATCAATAATGTGTCATTTTTGGGTCTTTTTTCTAAACAACTGTCCTCTGTTTATCTTTAAAAGTAACATCTAGAAACACGCTAAAATACATATATATAGATAAAGTACAAAAACTGTAAATTTTGCATTCATTTTTGTCACAAGAGTGTTTAGCATTTCTAAGACTTTTCAAAAAGAGGAAAAAAATTTGAAAGACTAATCACACTGGTCAAAAAAAGATGTAAAATTTGCCATTACTAAACCTAACCCTAAGCCATTGCATAAGAAACACCCACACAGCAGTGTTAACTTAATGCTAAGCTAATAAAACACAATGTATAGTGACAAAGGTGAATTACATTTTTTGAACATTAAAATACAAGAAAACCTGACTGTGACACATTTCCACAGTTATTAACATTGTAAATCTAACTATGGCAAAGGGTCCATACTGTACAAGTTTTTTTGACAGACTTCAGTGTCTTTGCCATTGCATTGGTACTTGCAAATAATGTGTCCTCAGACAACCGAAGATAAACTGTATGCTCATGATTAATAACCAAAATAAGTCTTAAAACATTTCCCATGTATTACTAACAAAGAGGACAATCTTTTCATTGAAATTAGAAAGCACATCAACATTGCTCACGACATACAGCAACATGAAGCGAGGCACTAGTAAAGATGCTAGGTTGAATGGACACTGGAGATCTTTGGTCACCGAAGGCTCACCTGGGGGTTGTTAGTGATGGCTGTGCTGCCGGCCTGCTGCTGTAGCTGAACCTGTTCCACCTGCTGTTTCTGCATCAGTGCCAGCTGCTCCTGGTGTTGCTGGTACTGCTCAGCAGTGAAAGCTGCAGGAGCACATGCACAGGGAAAAGATCAGGACATAACAAAAGTGATCATGTTACTGCTCATGTCAAGATTCGTAAATATCACATTACACTAACCAAAAATGCTAGGGATGCACCGATATGAAAATTTTGGGCCGATACCGATAACCGATTATTCTTCATTTTTGAAAGCCGATAACCGATACGTTGGCCGATAAATCTATATCCAAATACTTTTTGAGAGCCTGATTACAAAAAAAGGTCTCATCATTAAAAACCACATCACGAACACTTCAACATAACACCTAGTTATTGAACGGTGGTATGTTTTAAAAATAATTACTCTCCCATTACCACAATTTAGTCCTAAAAAAGTCTACAATAAAATAATGCTAAATAATGTCAAACAAGTCAGGTAATCATTACACGTGTAAAGAATCTAAATGAATGTGCCATAGATCAATAAAACTGAATAGCCTCTGCACGGACAATAATTTAATGATTTTAATTACTAAACCATATTGCTGATAGAAAAATACAAGTGGTTGTTATTATTAAAAATGTATCAATGATTTTGAAAAAGTAACAAATACCACTGTTTTAAATAGCAGCCGTTGAGCTGCGCGTGCTGAAGCTGAATGAACATGGTAAACTGAAGCGTTTTGCTGGCAGCTTATTTAACTCAAGGAAAGGCATCCTGAGATTAATATTAATACAACATAAACATAATATTACAACTTATATATGAACAAAATGATGCAGTTATTGCGTGCTATAGTCAGAATGTGTGATCCTGTTGTGGATGCGCTCTTCCCATAACAACGCGCTGAAATACGGCAACTAAACCCATAGAATTCACAATGTTTTATTATAATAATTTTCTCATTAGAGTGTTATATACACGACATTCCCAATCATAGTTATTAATGTTGTGCACTGCTGTTTTGAGTTTATCACTGGTAAACTGAAGTGCTCTTTTAACTTAACCAAATGCATTCTATATGAGATAAATCAGATATACATCAATTAAACACAATATTACAACGTACAATTCCACAAAAGTGGAGTGTCTCTGAAGGAAATAATGCATTTAAGATTTTTAAGATATTGGCCAAATTTTCTTATCGGGCCGATACGATTACAGAAAAAATTAGCATTTATCGGCCGGTACCGATATTGTGGCCGATATATCGTGCATCCCTAAAAAATGCTGAAAATGCTAACATTTTCATAGGGGTACTCTGGAATAGTAAAGTCTTGTAAAGGGTTTCTGAGTCAGAGGTGGTTTACAACCACCTTTTAAAAGCAACTTTATGGCAACTCATTAAAAACTAGACAAAATATAAAAAGCGGTCTAAACAATAAAACTGAAAAAAGCAGCTAGACTCAGTAACTATTCGGCATCAGTGGACTCACCCGGTGTGGGTGGAGGGACACGTGGTTTGGTGCAGGAGCCAGGGCCTCTCCGTGTCTGAAGAGTGCTAATAGGGCGGATGAGGAAGCCGCGGCGGGGTCTCTGTGCAGACCAGTGCTCAGGATTGTCGGGGTCGTCTGGTGGTGCCGTCCGAGGCTTGAAATGCCTCCAGCGACAGGCTTTGATATTGACCAGGATTTTCGTGAGGTCCGGTGAAGTGGAGGAGGCGGCAGAGGTATCTGTGCTGGTATGTGAGGTATCCGTGCTGGGCTGCTGGGCGGGAGACAAAGATGGGAATGTGGGGGAATCCGGGTCCAGCCCATGATACACAGTATCGCATTCAGAGTCGGCTCGGTCCAATAAAACCCTACAAACAAATGTGAGAGAATTCATCAAATGTTGCAAAGTGAATTAACGTGGGTTAAATATTTCACACACGTACATGAACTGAATGAAACATGTGATATGCCAATTAAAACATTTTTAATCACAAATAACTGCATATTAGAAATTGTTTTTAACTGCAATTAAATCACATTATAAATAAGAGTAATACAAATTGATAACTGCAATTACATAAAATTATTTACAAAATTAACTGATATCAATTTGTATTTGCACAGCAAATTGTCTGAATTTAAAAACAGAAATTTTATTTGCCGAGATCAAATGAATACAAATTAATTGAATCATATACTAATTTCATTGCTAATAATTATATAAATACATTTGCTGAAAAAAAAAATCAAATAGCATAATAAATGCAAATACAAACTGAATTGACTTTTACTTTTCAACAAATTTTAAAATAAGTAATTAACAGTCTCATTAGGATTAACAAATTATATGAAAATATTCAAATATGGTCGAAAGCAATTTAATTAATTTTTTTATTATCTTAATTTGAGGACTTTTTTTCGCAGCAAATAACGAAATTTGTGATTAAATAATAAATTTCAATATATGCGGTTAATTGCAAATAAACTGAAATCACAATTATTATTTGCTGTGCAAAGTCCACAAATAAAACTAATTGAAAAACTGAATCAAACTGCAATTAATCATGTATGAATATATTTGCTGAAAAATACAAAATTACCTGCAGTTCTGTAATGTAAGTGGCTTAACTCACCTGCCCCCTCTGCCCACTCGTCGCCGTGCCAATCCCAGGCATCGCCGTGGCACCGTGAGCGTGGTGAGAGAATAGCGATATCGCACATCTGCTACCCCACCCTCGGCAGGGTCTGACCAGGGCCAGCCGCCCACGGGTCCCGAATGCGCCTTTGAGAAAAACATACAGAATAATTTATTAATAACATCCAGCCTTGACTACAGCCTTACAACTCACTCATGCCAATACATGCATATCAGGATGCTTCACAACGTACAGCATGATATTGACAGCCTGTTCTCCTCCTGAACCCAAACACACCATCTGGATCATTCTCCTCCTCGACCTCTGAAGAGCCAGAGAACATCTGAGGAAACAAAAGAAAGTGTCAAGCCAAGAGAAAGCAGAAAATGATTCTCATGAATGTCTATGACACTGAACGTGTGTGAACCTGTGAGTAGGGCTCATCGTCTGAGCTGGGAAAGTCATACTGATTGAGGTCTTTAGTGTTAAAGACTGCCGGGCCTGAATGGGCAGAGCCTGCCAACGGCAATGGCTTGGCCTTCTTCTCATACTTCCGTTTCTGCCTCACAACATCTGGTTTATCCATCTACAGCCGAACATAAGAAACAAACCCAAATGAGATTTATTTAAAAAAATTGTTGCACTTGTGCAACAAGCTGACTGAAAAACAGGAACGCACAGAAACATTAAGGTAATTAAACACAAATAAGAATATTCTAATATATAAAACAGCACCTGTATACTTGTGCAAAGTATGTTTTGGGCATAAGGGGGAGCCCACTGGCCCAGACAAACAGAGATATGAGTGCTTGTACCTTGATCTTGTAGTCCCGGTCATGCTCTGTGTGTCTGTACTGGTTGCTGTTGGTGATTGGGATCAGAGGGATGACTGGTTTCTCCAGAGCTCTCTGAGCCAGAACCTCAGCCATCACCTCTCCTCCGAAATCAGCCATGCTGTTCCTACACACACACACACATCAATGAGCTTAAACAATACACACTCCTGTGCCAAACAACCTACAATAGCAGGGTTACCACAACAATGAATTTCCATGAATTTTCTCAGGTTTCTGTAACTACTAAAATAAAAAAAATAAAAAGTTTACATTTAATTTATACATATTTTTCACCACCATTGCACTAAAGCAACTTTAGCACTGAGAAAAACTTTAATTACTGAAAATAGCTTAAAATGCAAAAGAATAAATATCCTGACTTTTCCAGGTCGTACATCTTTCTTTTGTTTTTCCAAAATCAATCAACAACCCAATATAGTAGAAATAAAGACCTAATATTTTATATACTATATATATATAGATTATATATATATTTATATAATATATATATATATATATATATATATATATATTGTGTGTATATATATATATATACAGTGTGTATGGAAAGTATTCAGACCCCCTTAATTTTCACTCTTTGTTATATTGCAGCCATTTGCTAAAAATAATTTAAGTTAATTTGTTTTCCTCATTAGTGTACACACAGCACCCCATATGACAGAAAAACACAGAATTGTTGACATTTTTGCAGATTTAATTAAAAAAGAAAAACTGAAATATAACATGGTCCTAAGTATTCAGACCCTCAGAACCCTTTGCTGTGACACTCATATATTTAACTATGCTGTCCATTTCTTCTGATCATCCTGAGATGGTTCTACACCTTCATTTGAGTCCAGCTGTGTTTGATTCTACTGATTGGACTTGATTAGGAAAGCCACACACCTGTCTATATGAGACCTTACAGCTCACAGTGCATGTCAGAGCAAATGAGAATCATGAGGTCAAAGGAACTGCCTGAAGAGCTCAGAGACAGAATTGTGGCAAGGCACAGATCTGGCCAAGGTTACAAAAAAATTTCTGCTGCACTTAAGGTTCCTAAGAGCGCAGTGGCCTCCATAATCCTTAAATAGACGACGTTTGGGACGACCAGAACCCTTCCTAGTGTTGGCCGTCCGGCCAAACTGAGCTATTTGGGGGAGAAGAGCCTTGGTGAGAGATTTAAAGAAGAACCCAAAGATCACTGTGGCTGAGCTCCAGAGATGCAGTCAGGAGATGGGAGAAAGTTGTAGAAAGTCAACCATCACTGCAGCCCTCCACCAGTCGGGGCTTTATGGCAGAGTGGCCCGACGGAAGCCTCTCCTCAGTGCAAGACACATGAAAGTTTGCTAAAAAAACACCTGACTCCAAGATGGTGAGAAATAAGATTCTCTGGTCTGATGAGAACTTTTTGGCCTTAATTCTAAGCGATATGTGTGGAGAAAACCAGGCACTGCTCATCACCTGTCCAATACAGTCCCATCAGTGAAGCATGGTGGTGGCAGCATCGTGCTGTGAGGGTGTTTTTCAGCTGCAGGGACAGGACGACTGGTTGCAATCGAGGGAAAGATGAATGCGGCCAAGTACAGGGATATCCTGGACGAAAACCTTCTCCAGAGTGCTCAGGACCTCAGACTGGGCCGCAGGTTTACCTTCCAACAAGACAATGACCCTAAGCACACAGCTAAAATAACGAAGGAGTGTTTTCACAACAACTCTGTGACTGTTCTTTGTTCTTGAATGGCCCAGCCAGAGCCATGACTTAAACCCAATTGAGCATCTCTGGATAGACCTAAAAATGGCTGTCCACCAACTTTTACCATCCAACCTGACAGAACTTGAGAGGATCTGCAAGGAGGAATGGCATAGGATCCCCAAATCCAGGTGTGAAAACTTGTTGCATCTTTCCCAAAAAGACTCATGGCTGTATTAGATCAAAAGGGTGCTTCTACTAAATACTGAGCAAAGGGTTTGAATACTTAGGACCATGTGATATTTCAGTTTTTCTTTTTTAATAAATCTGCAAAAATGTCAACAATTCTGTGTTTTTCTGTCAATATGGTGTGCTGTGTGTACCTTAATGAGGAAAAAAAATTTACTTAAAATGATTTTAGCAAATGGCTGCAATATTGTTAAGAGTGAAAATTTTTAGGGGGTCTGAATACTTTCCGTACCCCACTGTACATGCTATCTCTCTCATCCCAGGTTGTATATAATCACGTGAACACATGACGACAAAATATATGATGTTCACATGTACCTCTTCTCTACGATCTCCAGTGTGAGGTGCAGCAGCTCTCGTTTGCTCTTCTCCCGTCTCTTGATCATCTCTAGGATGGTGACGGCTCGGCTCAGGTCTCTACGCAGCTTCAGCATCTTCTCATAAGAAGCTTCATCGTTCTTACGATTCTGTGCATAAAGATAACGTACAAATTGTTTCTCTTGTTATTCCATAAGCAGAGCCAATTCGTTGTTGAGCGGTGCCCTCTTACCTTTCGTGTCTGCATCTTCTCCGTCCTGCGCCTGAAGGCCACATAGGGGTCACTGGTGCTGGAGCCGTCACGCTTCTCCTGTTTGACGACAGGAATGAGAGCGCTGCTCTGACATGCTTTCCTCTTCCTGCTCCAGTACTCAAACACCTCCTTTATCAGCTCATCATCCTCCTTCAACAAGAGTTTGGCCTCCTGCAGAGACACCGGCTACGAGAAGGAGAGAGAAAGAATCTTTCACATTAAGCTTTTTTTTTTATCAACAGGCTAAAGAACATTAACATCATTAGTGGTGGTCAAAACACTAACAAGGCTCAACAATAAGAATTTTTTTGCAGGCCTGGTTATTGTTAGTCCTGCTGACAATTTTACTAGCCTCTCATAACTATGATAAACAGCCATTTTTAACATTTTCTGTGATTATCCAAAATAAATAATAAAAGGGGGAAAAAAAAAAAACGATAATATTTTTCACTGGAAAACAATGGCATTTGACTATATTATTATGGCAATAACTATGTTTTATCCTAGTTTTAAAAATTGTTATAATAGTGAAGTTCACACCACAACTATAATGACAAAACCCACTGACAGCCATTTAATATTAAAAATGTGCACCACATACAATAAAAATTTAGTCGGTCGTTGGTGTGGATGCTAATATAATTATCATTCAAGTCATGTCAAATCAACCATGTTAGTCAGCTTGATAATGTTACTGGTGACAAATAAGTCAGAATTCAAAGCATATTCATAAAACACTACCATTCAGTCAGTAAGATTTATTTTTTAAGAAATTAATATTTTTATTTAGCAAGTATGCATTAAATTGATCAAATATGACAGTAAAGACTTGCATAATGGTGTTATTTTTAATTTAGCATTCTTTAAAAAAATCTGGGGAAAAAACAAACATGCATCCATAAAAAAATATTAAGCTGCACTGGTTTCAACATTGATAATAAAATAATAGAAACACTGATTTCTGAAGGATCATGTGAAACTAAGAGTGGTAATAATTTGGCTGAAAATTAGCTTGGCCAAGCACTTAACAAATTACATTAAATGTACTTAAACATGCCTTAAAAAAAAGAACAATATTTTAAATAGTATACTTTTATATTGCCTGTTTTTTTGATTAAATAAATGCAGCCTTTGTGAACAAAGGACTTTAAAAACCATGGAAGACGTCTAAAAATATTACTGAACCCAACCTTTTGAATGGCAGTTCATGGCAAAATGTGGTGGTGACAGCAATGGTCGGATAGGGCAACTTCTGTCCTTATTGTTGAACCATGACTCAGTTCAAACAACAAGAGTCACAAGTCACCCCCTCTAGTACCATTTGAATAGATGGTGTGTTACACATACATGAGGCTGACAACAGATCAGAACGGACCAATAACCGCTGATCAGCTGGCCTGGCCCATACATCAGTCTATGAATAATCATTAGCGCTACATGACCTACAAATTTACCCATAAAACAGCTGCAGAACAAGCATGCCTTTACAGAATCACACTAGCGCAGGCTAGGAAACTCTTCATTCATTTAAATAGGTTGATTTAATATGCCTAGTTAGCACCAAAAAAAAAATGCACGATTTCCCCCCCAGCAAGCAAAACGTGTTACTGCTACACCCTTATCTGCAAATGTTATCAATTCAGAGCAGTCATGTAGTCTAAACTTCAAAGCATAGCACTAGCAAAGCCAAGGTCATGGGTTCAATTCCAAGGGAATGCATAGACTGATAAAACATATACCTTCAATGCGATGCAAGTTGCTTTAGATAAAAGTATCTGTCAAATGAACAAACATGCAAATGTAAAAATCTTTTGATTATATATATATATATATAAAGCTACCTGCTATTTATACTGTATTATTGTTTTTACAGACCGGTCATCACATAAATCCCTGAGATTGCACCGATTGACCGGCAAGACCGTAACCAGCTGATTGTTTCGCGCTGATCGTCCTGACCGGTGAACTGTTGTGCCGTCACAGCTACGTTCACATCTGCATGTAAACATGTCGTCGGTGTGGAAGTTCTTCACTGTGAGTGAAGATGATACAAAGTTCGCAATTTGTAATATGTGTAGGACCAAAGTAAACCGTGGGGGAACCACAGGGCTCGATTAATGCTTGTCTGGGACAAGTAGATTTTTTTAAAGGGGCAAGTGAGAGAGAATTTTATTTGCCTGACCGGACAAGAAGCCTGATTAAAACATCAATAGCAAAAATAACTAGGGAAGCATTGAAACTTGGCCACCAAAAAATTTAGCACGAGAATGATTTTACTGCATTCAGTGTAAACGAAGACTGATGTATTTATGTCATGCCAATGAGACGGCTCAAGCAACCTGTCTGTCTGTGTGTGGTGTGTGTGTTTTGTGTGTTGTTGTGTGTGTGTGTGTTTGTGTTGTGTGAGTAGAGAGACTCGTGCAGAAATCAACAAATGAGCACAACAGCACAATAACTCACGAAATGTATACATGAAGACCAATTTGGAGTAGACGTCACAGTTACGTCACTTGCAGCTGCACGCATAGTGGTTGCAGAAAAACACACTGGGAAAAGTGGAGTTAAATGGGTAACAATCCCTGGATAAAGGAAACAAAATTGTGCCTTTTGGATGGTCAATCTCTATGCAAATATTTTTATAGAATACGTCGTCAAGACGACAGTTGAAGCTACCGCAGCCTTTTAAATGCATCTATGATTGAAAACTGCTATGAGTACTTTAAAAGTATAAATCGATTTAAACAATAGTTCTACATAATATTTCACATATGCTGTCATGGGATGTAATTGTATACCTACCGTTACAGCAATGAAATATGATTTAAAACTTACTTTAACATTGTACATAACATTATTTATTTTCTCACAGTCTGACTTTTTTTTTCTCGCAACTTGCAAGTTTAATCTTCCTAATGCACTTATAACTCGACTTACTCAAAAATAGTGAGTGTCAATATGAGGGAAAAAGCCAGAAAGCCGAGAAAAGAGAGAAATGACGAGTTTTGTTTTTTCCTCCTTCCTTATGAGAATTGTGATATATAATCTCGGAATTGCGAGAATAAGTCTAGATTTTAATATTTAACCTTTTTTTAATTCTGTTATACGGGGCTCCATAGACTGCCACTGAAAACCTGTCATTTTCTGTCACCAGATAGGCTCCGCCCACAAAAATGTCATCCCCGTTTCGGATCTGTAAGACTATCCCACACTCTAACGTCAATTTCGTTGAATAACAATACTTATCGCTGGGTGACAAGCTTTTGTAATATGCGGAGAACATTTTGAAAATAATATTTTATCAATATAATTTATAATCTTTTTAAACCAAACTATTTTGTACCGTATCCGTGAAATTCTCTAGCAGTAAAGGTCTCTCCCGGGTTTTCTGCAACCATGATGCGCACGCATCCTTAATGTTTACAAACCTATAATTGCTCTATACTGTTTGGTTAGTCCAGACCAAGAAGGGCTGTGCTGACCCCTCCAACCAGTGACGCCACTCCCCCAAGGCCAGTCTTACCGCCAACAGTTCTCTATTGCCGATGTCGTAGTTACGTTCTGCAGGGCTGAGATGGTGAGAGAAGAATGCACATGGGTGCACCTTCCCGTCGCGGAGGGATCGCTGCGACAGAACTGCGCCAACCCCGACGTCCGAGGCGTCAACCTCGACAATGAACTGGGCCTCAGGATCTGGAACCAACAGAACAGGTGCAGAGACAAAACGGGACTTTAATGTGTCAAAGGCTACCTGAGCATCCTGGTTCCCCCTGAAGGACACCTTGGTGGAGGTTAATGCGGTGAGCGGAGCAGCGATCTGACCGAAATTCCTGATGTATCGCCGATAGAATTTGGCAAAACCCAGGAAACGCTGCAGGGCCTTGCGGGAATCTGGGACTGGTCACTTGGCGACAGCTTCTATCTTAGCTGGGTCTGGTTTAATCCCCCTGGTAGAGATGATATGGCCAAGGAACGTAACCGACTCGGCGTGGAATTCGCACTTCTCCGCCTTGACGAACAACTGGTTCTCTAATAGGCGCTGGAGGACCCGTCTAACGTGCTGACTGTGTAAGTGGAAAGTTAGAATATCATCCAAATACACAAAGACAAACTGATTGATCATGTCACCCAGAACGCTATTGACGAGACCCTGGAAAACGGCCGGAGCATTGGTCAGACCAAACAGAAGAACCAGATACTCGTAGTTTCCCGAGGGGGTGTTGAATGCCGTCTTCCACTCATCCCCCTCCCGCATGCGCACCAGATGGTAGGCGTTGCGGAGGTCTAATTTGGTGAAGACCTGAGCTCCCTGCAATAATTCAAAAGCAGAAGACATTAGAGGTAGGGGTACCTGTTCTTTACCGTAATGTCATTCAAACCTCTGTAATCGATACAAGGGCGTAGGGAGCCGTCCTTCTTCTGAACAAAGAAAAACCCCGCCCCAGCGGGAGAGGAGGAACGGCAAATGAGCCCCGCCTGTAGTGAATCACAGATATACCTGTCCATGGCCTCTCTTTCAGGACCAGAAAGGGAATATAACCGACCCTTAGGCGGAGAAGTGCCCGGGAGAAGGTCAATGGCACAGTCGTATGGTCGATGCCGTAGGTAGCCCACGGTTCCTGAACGCACAGAGAGGTGCGGGAAAATAAACTGGAAACTACTAGCACTGGAGCCTGAATGAGACAAGACAGGACTGGTGAGCGATCATACACGGACAGTCAGAGCAAGGGAAATAATCACAACAATCTGACAACAGACAGAGAAACACAAGGAGCTATAAGGAGAAGCTAATGAGATGACCAGAACCAGGTGTGAAACAAGGAGGGCAGGACAACGATCATGCTGACATGCTCACGTGGCGAGCTGTCAAAACAAGTCATGCACAACACCCAAACACAGAGACAACCAGAGACATGTGATCAGACCCGATACCCGACAGCCAGAGAAACGTGGCCCCCGCTAGGTGTCTTGCCTGTGGCACATTTTACCCTTTTGCGTTTGAATGTCAAGACTCTCCATGCAGAAAATTGATTCCCAATGATGCTACTGAGCAGGCAGGCCACTCAAGAGAGAAGAAAATAATCTCATGCCCCCAAAACAATGAGATGAAACCAAAATGCTGGAGATAAAGGATTGTCATGAAATTACGAAAATTGAGGAAATCGATCATACGGCATGAAGCAGATATATGGACACTCAATAGGTTTAAACCTAAATAAGGGCATGTTTGAGACCCCAAGTTCTCCTGTCTCTGCTTGAGGGAAAATATGGGTAGGTCCCTCACAGGAAATTATGTCATTTGTTTGTCCTCACATGAATTAATAGGATATAGTGAACTTACATTACTTGAGAGATTTAATTAGAGCACAGGCAAATAATAAAATAAGGTTTTAAAATGGTTTTGTTGGAAGGTATATTCTTTATTGGAAATAGATTGAACTTTTATTGAAATTAAAAATACCATGCTTTCACAATTTATGACCTTTTTTCTTTTAAATATGCGTTATTCATGATTTGGAGAAAATGTGGAATTCGTCTTGTCCCCCATGTTCTGTTCATAATGGTTTGACATGAAAAAACAATTAGTTTTTGCCCCTATTCAACTCTGTTATGGCATAAACACTATTTTTAATCGCCAGAACATAGCCTGTGACTATGGCGTGGTGCAATGATTGCTAGCTGAGGCTATTATGAGACATTTTTGCGCTGAAATCTTCAACCCTGAAACATGTATATGTAACAGGGTTGACACAAACATGTCTTTCAAATGAGATGGCATGAGTTATTAATATTTAAATACATTGTAATGTGCGCTTTTTACCAAAGCACAATAAACTCAAGTTACCTATTCAATTTTATGCATATAAATTCCAAACTTAAAGTAACAGGGTTGAAATAAAGTAGTATTGTAGGGTCAGGCTTAGCATTACTAAGGACAAATAACTTAATCAAGCTTAATAGCTCAACTTGTTATGGAATAAACATTATTTCAGTTAGCATAACACAACCTGTTAATAATACGGTGTGATGTAATGATGCTTGCTAGCTGCGTCATTATTAGACATTTTTTGCACTGATCATCAACTCAAGAACATTTTGGATGTAGCGGTTGACAAAACACATTTCAAAGAAAAATGGCATGAGTTAGTAATATTTATATTTATATTTAATTAATATCATAATGTGCAATTTAATCAAAAGGTTAAATAAACTCAGTTACCTATTAAAATCTCTACATTAATTCCAAGCTTGCAGTGACAGGGTTGAAATTAAGTTGTGCTGTAAGGTCAGGCTTTGGGTTATTAATGATAAATAACTTCATAAAGCATGATAGTTCAACTCTGTTAAGGGATAAACACATTTTCTTTAATCATCAAAACACAACCTGTGAATAATACTGTGCGGTGCAATGATGCTTGCTAGCGGAGGCCATTAATAGACATTTTTTAACTGATCTTCAACCCCGAAACAAAGTTGACACAAATCACATTGTCAGAGAGAAATTTCATGTGCTATTGTAATATTAATTTAAATACTGATTATTACCACGCACAATAAACTCTGTTAATTATTTAAATTTAAATGTATAAATCCCAAACTTACAGTAACAGGGTTGAAATAATGTATTGCTTTTGTGTCAGGCTTACTAATGACAAATAACTATTAGTACTTTAATTTTTTATTTAATTTAATAATCTGAATATAGGAGGCACATGGCCCCCTGTGGTGGTCCCGCAATGTCAATAGAGGTTACAGCCCTAGTTCATTTTCAAATAAAGTAATCCTAAAAGTTTTGGGAGAAATTTTCTTAGAAAACCCCCGTCATCACTTCAAAACACATCACACTCTGCATTCTAAGCCTATACAACATGCAAATTGAGTGAATTAAACCGAAGACTGGGTTATATGTGACACACATCACTCTTGACTTGACTCTAAACAC
>JADLZN010007958.1:0-36797 GCA_018155175.1 Sinocyclocheilus anophthalmus
GGTGGATTATTTTTCATGCAAGTTTGAAATGAAGAGGAAACAAACCTTTAAAGTCATGAGCCAGAGCCAAAGCTAATTTGTTTATCCTGTAATTGTTAAGGAAACTCGTCCTCTGGACTGGTTTGTGGATAAAGAGAAATACAACAGACTGTCAAAACTGACAATGGCTAGATTTCATAAAGGTGAGTATTTTTCTTGTCTTCACTGACCCAAAAACCTTTATGACATGAACTTTGGTCAGATGGTGAATGTAGTTCTCACAACTCAATCTAATACAGTCCAAAACATTTTCAGTTGTTTTTAATGACATTTTCCTTCATATTTCAGCTTTTATAAAAGCACCAAATATCATCTCTGTTATTCTGTGTAAGTCTAAACAGTGCTTTTGTGTCTGTACATTGGTAAAACCTCAGTTGGTCACATGCATTCATTAATATTGCTAAAACTATACATAATGTGATTGATTTATCTTTGGAGAGCAGCTACTCACAACAACGAGCACTTGTTTCATTCAGATGCCTAAACTGTGGCATTAATGTGGTGAACAGTTGAGTTGAAGTTTAATTGTTCACCTTCATGTCGCTCCAAACCTGCGAGACTGTCTTTCTTCCATAAAATAATATCCTGATCATTATTTCCATATAAGGAATCTGAACAAAAACTGAATCAGTTTCTAAAGTGCTGAAAATGTATTCTTCTGAAATCATGATAGATTTGTGTGAATAAAAGGCTGAAACTTAAGTTGCTACAAAAATGGTGCTCATGACATTTGGTCATGTGATGTGTGAGAATTAATGCTGCTGAACACAGTTGAAGTGCCAGTTTTATAGTCAACTTCATGTGCAGACCTGACACTTGACAACTTTGGATTTTTTTTTTATTTATTTTTTTTTTAGTACCATTAGGGGACAGGACACAGGGTCTGGGTTCATATATTCAAAACATTTTCAACATATAAATTATAAATTATATAAAATACATGGTTTAGCAGTTTTGACAGTCAAGGGCACGGCCATTGCCCTGATACTTTGTGAGGTACTGCTGTGGGGCATGGCCTTGTTTCTTTTTAGGTCTGCTGCTCTTTCTCCCTTGTCAGTGTCCTCATATGATGGTCAGTTTTGTTTTTTGTTTTTTAGAGATCTTGCCAAGGCACAAACACACTACACAAACCACACACAAAAGTTTACATTTTTTGTGAAAAAGTGGGGAAAATACACATAGGGGCGTTAATGGTTTTTTATCCCATATACTGTAAGACAACGCAGACAAACCATATTTTCTATTGCCGTACACCAACCCTACCCCTAAACCTACACCTCACAGGAAACTTTCTGCATTTTTAGATTTTCAATACACTCCATTCTGTGTGATTTATAAGCGTTTTGGGGTAATGTCCTGAAAAGTCACCTACTCCTTGTAATACCCATGTCATACCTATGTCATTATACAAATTTATGTCCTCAATTGTCACAAAAACGCGTACACACACACACACACAATGCACACACACACACACACAACTCTCGGTAACTTTCTAGGTTTCTAGGGTTCCTTCAGCAGGGGTCCTCAACCCCTAGGGGGGTTCGCCATATAAGTTTGATCACAAAATAAATTTTGTTAAAAATTAAACATGGTTTTAATAAAAAAAACATCACAATGTCATTTTAAGTATAGGCAGGGCTATTTTGCAATGAGTGTTGGGACAGCTATAGATTCTATTTCACTTATGTTATACTACCTTATTGCAAATAGTGGCATTATCTGCACCCGCAGTTATTGTAGTCATTATAAAAACAGTATGCAGTAATAACGTTATGGGTGGTCAATGATAATTTTGATTGAAAATTATTAAATGGATGCTGCCTTATTGGGACAATAAATACCTCCCTAAACCTACCACTAACCCTACCCAATACTTTAATTTAAACTTTTCAATTATTTCCTTCATTTATATAAAAAATCTCACTTTGACCTCTTGAATTTGCCCAGTAAGCTGCCATTAATTGTTGTCTTCTTATCTGCAAAGGCATTTTACCCATCTCTACTTGAAGAGCAGAAACTGGAGATGTTAAATATGCTCCACAACAAATTCTCCGGGATTGAGACTGAATTAAATCCAATTTAAGTAAATTAGATTTATATATATACTGTATGTGTATGGTTTTTAATGCCAACCTGTCTGCTCCCCAATCCTGGCCAAAAATACATCTCATTACATTGACTACTTGTTTACATCTTCCCACCACCTTTTATATATGTTCAAATTAATCTGTTATCAAACCATACTCCAAGAAATCTAAGAATTATATTTACAGTCTAGTTCTTGTTATAAAACTTTAATTTAACATCCACATTTCTTTTCATATTCCACTGAAAACTTAAATACATTCTTACCTCACCACCCACTTTACAACTTCATTTAATGCATATTGAATTTTCTTTACAATATACTCTATATTTCTCCCTTTAATCAATTAAGTCATATAGTCCCATCATCAGCAAACAATGATTTCCCCACATTTTCATATAACTTTGAAAAAAAAAAAATTTATGTGATGATAAATAAAAGAGGCCTATTTACACTGCCCTGAGGTGTTCCATTATCAATACTACCACTTAAAGATATTGCTCCATGTGCCAATCTTTACCCTAATTCTTCTTCCAAATAAAAACACTTCAATCCAATTGTACATTCTCCCTTCAATACGCATCTTTCCTAACTTTATTAATAAACCCTCCTTCCACAACGTATGCATTTTCTATATTAAAAAAAACACACACATGCAATAACACTTTTCTTATTTATAAATGCTTTCCTTATATCAGATTCTAATGACACTATTGGATCCAAAGTCCCTTTTCCATATCTAAACCCACTCCGATATGGAAAAAAAGCCCTCCTTTTCCAAATATAAAAAAAAATCATTCTCTCCATTAGTTACATCAGGGGTTTTCAAAGTGTGAGCCTCCCCAATGGGGAGCCAGAGCACATCAGGGGAGACGCAGAGGGTAGTAAAATTTATAATAATTACTTTAAACTATAATATCGGTTTATTATGTTTTTTTTATTATTTTTAATTAAATGTTTTTATTTTAAACAATAATGGAAATAATAAGAAAACAAATAAGGACAAACATTTTTCACGGAGACGCCATAACTGTGAATTTGCTTGCTGTTTGGCAAGTCCGCCAATACAGAATATGCGTATTAACAATGAGTGCTTCTGCAACCCCCCCCCGATTTCAAAGCTTCAACAACTCAGGGCTTAAGTAACAAGCTTTATGAGATTGGGAAATGAATTATTCTTACCACATGAGCTAGATTATGTTTACGCATATTCCGCAAACATGTAATTATTCTTTTTTCTTGTATGTTTACAATACAAATATCTCTCTGCGACACCTGTGTACACCGACACGTGCTGGAAGATCCATGGAGACGCCAACAGGCTTAGGCATATTTTTTTATAACTACTAACACAAACTACAAGGTTCTGTGACACTCAGACACCGGAGCGGGATGGTTTCGTTTCTTTCATTAACAGGTGTGGAGCGGCTCACCATGCCAGACACGTGTGTTGATGAGTATAGTTGTGGCACTATTGCTCCACTGTGGCTGAACGGAGGACATCCAACAGTTGAGGATGGGGTGGTCACTCGAGATGTCTGCGGTCACTATTACAATTACTGCTGCTATTTTGGGTCTTACCCCATTAAAGTCAAAGCCTGTCCAGGCAATTATTATGTCTATGAGCTGGTTAGTCCAACTGTGTACTGGTCAGCATACTGTGCAGGTAGTTATATTTACATGAGCTCTTTCTACACATTCATGATATTTGTGTCTCTGTTCATTAATCACTATTCATCTAAACTTTCAGATGTTCGCAGCATTAACACCAGCTCTACAGCTGTCACACCAGCGACCGTCTCCACTGGTAATATAACACACTGTGTGTCTATTGACTTATTTTCTGACCTGTAACAGTTCAGCAGGAGTTAATGCCGATATCAGGAACAGCTGTGTCCACATGATTCTATTAGCTGAAAGGACTTTAACCCCATCAGCCTGTTAAACAAACATGCAAATTTGATTAATGTCATCTTAACTATATGGATACAACTATTAATTACTTTTAAATGATGTAGAATGGTAAATTACTGAAGCTATAGATTCTTAAATGAAATACGTCAGACTCTAAACACTTAGAGTACTAGCTTAGCATACCATGCTAGCTAATTGTGAAACAATAAACTTAATTAATGAACTTAAAAAAGGTTAATGCATTATACAGTATAGCAGGCAACAGTAGTGCTAACACACATTGCTGGGTCTCATTGAGGCGACCTTGTTTTAGAACCATTCAAATCCAAAGTATGGAGACTTCCGGTGACGTCACGGAGATGGTTAATGCTTGAAAGTTAAGCTCCGTCGGATTGTTGCAATAAATCCCGATTTACATAATCAATTCAGATATAGTCAGAGTTTTTCAGGATGAGTACGACAACAAGACACAAGAATGCTTCCAAAAATGAAAATTCGAGAGAAAGAGACGATAAAAAAACGATCACCTAGCCCTGCCAGACATGCTAAAGCTAGCCCGTGTGCTCCCGAAATTTCTGAAGTGATGGAAGAGCTGAAATCGTTAAGAAAAGAAAATCAAGAGGGGCATAAACAAACTCGTAACTATCACGTCCCTGGACTCTCGGTAATTGTTTCTCATATGGACGTCTATAAAAATAAATTTACACATCACCTCAGTGATAAAACTCATGGATTCGGATGGCGATCTATTCACAGTGAGGAGGCAGAGCTCTGTGATCTACCAACCCGGGAACGTGCTGAATCACTGGGTCAGTCACATGATTGTTCTGCTGTAAATTTTAAAATTGAAATTTGTTGTATATTAATTTTACGCGATTATATATTTGTTTATAATAAACATTTTTTAAATTGTATTGCATACCTGCTGCTGCTACAATAAAGACCCATTTCGAATGTTTACATGCTTTTCTTCTCTTTCTGCTCCCAGTCGCTGGGGTGGAGCAGTTATGAAAGTATTGTTATTTTTTTAAATACTTTCCAGCCATTTCCAGAAATATCATAATATGTATGCAAATTACACGGAAGGAGGCAAACAACGTTACCTTTCGGTGTTCGCGAATGTGCTCCAAAAACGGGTTTAACTGAATTTTTAATAGATTTTTTTCTGTAAACTCGGATTTCGGAGGACAAATTACAGTTACCAAAGACATTGGTGTTGTTTGTCAAAAAACAGTAGGTAATATCGGACCAGGGATTTCCTGGATTCGGACGGCAGTTTATACCAATAACAACTACACCATGTAAATGGTGTTGAAAATAATTCTGTCCCCCTGGAAGAGAAACAATTTTACAGTTTACGAATAGGGCTTTTGTGGTGTCTTTCCCTCCCCATGTGCTCCAGGACCAGTTTCTCCTCACGTTGATGGTTCCATTGATGTCGGTGTGTCTCGTTTGTCCCGAGGTATCCTGTGTATTTAGCCCCAGTCTGTTCAGTCTGTGTTTGTCGGGTCTGCCGTGTTGTCTATGTGTGTTCCTGATGTGGATTATCCCGTGTTTAAAGACTGTTAATGCTGTTAATGTTAATTTATATTAGGTGGCGTTAACTACTATGTACTTACATTAAAAACTAAGTTACACACACTTATTGGTTTCATACGGTATTGTACAATCACTTTTGCTGCTATTGAGGTGGGATACAGGTGAGGTTATGGGTAGGTTTGACAGACCCCAGAATACAGATTTGTAAGTACCTGCGGGTATTTTGTATTGTTAAAATATTTTTTTTTTTAAGTACAATGTAAAAAGTGTGTACATAAGTGCATTGTATCAAATGATTAATTTAAATGTACAGAAATATAGTAGTTAAGGTCACCTATTATAAAGCGGGACCAAAACCATTTCAGTGTCTCCAGAGACAGTATAAGAAAGGAAAGGAAAACATTTGCTTCTGAAAGTGCAAATCTAGTCTCTAAAGCCTCTTTTCTCACCTGTTTATTGTAAATAAACTCCATTCTGGTTCATGAGTTTCAGAGGTTAAATTGATCTCATGAATTAACTCAGCTCCTCTCATCTCATTCTTGTTCAGGTCAGGCAGCAGTACAGGAAGTTCTTCAGGTGTCTTTGCAGTGGACGCAAAAACACTGAGAACTACAGCATCAGGTTCAGGAAATGAGCGAAGTACCATTGTCATACAGTAAAATACCACTACGACAGAATCAATGCTTTTAAATATTACATGACAGTCTCTGCTTTTATTTGTAAATGAGCAATTTTACAATTCTTATTTTATAGCCATCATTCATTTTGATGTAAATATATTAACTTTCTTTAACTGTTGGTTTCTTTTTTCTTGTTGGATGTTTAAGACCCATGTGTGATTTATTGTACTTCAGACCCCTCAAGTGATCTACGTTTCCTTTAATTGCCTCTATTATTTTGCAAGAATATTTAGTGTGAAGATGGCAGATGATTTGTAATTATTGTGTTATTGATATTAATCTGTGAATGTTTCCTTGTAATTCAGGTTCATAGATTTTTTTTAAATATGAATTTGGTAGACTTTATTCAAAAGCAATTAGATGACTTCTTATATGCCCTCTATCATTAATCAGTGCAATCAATCAATCAACCAATCGATCGTTTATTTATAAATCAGTGATGCAGACGTCATTGTTTGGCGCGATCCCAAGGTCCACTGCGATTTTCCACTCGGTAAGTAGAAAAGTTAATTAATAGAGATGGAAACGATCCTTAAATTTACTGTTGAATCAGGTCAAGTTGTGTTTAGAACCTTTAGAAGTGCAAGGCAGCAATTTCGTGATGCAGTAAATGACTGCAGACATTATAAAAATAGAACTTGCTGCACTATAAGAAAACGCTAGACACAGAGAGGTGCTTAGCAGTGGATTCCTGTGTGTGATTGGATATCTGGTTGCTCTGATTGTGGTGTGTGTGTCTGTTGGGCTGATTCCTGAAGGCTTAAGTTCTTCATTTGTCTTTGCTGTGCCAAATAAAGATAACACTGAGGACTACAGCATCATGTTCAGAAAATGAGTAAAGTGCCAATGCCATAAAAGTGATTTTATGAGTTATATGAGTCTCAGCTATAAATTTCACTACTTTTTTTAAGGTAATTACTCTGATGTATATCTATAAAATTATCAATATTTAATGTTTTGGTGAAGGGACTGCTATTATTGTTTTAGAGCGCTGTGTACTTGAAATAAGTTAAAGAATGTAAAGTTTTTTCAGTTTTAAATGTTTTATTGAAATCATGATATAATTCTTATTTTCTGTTAAGCAATCTGTTTAAAACCCTTTATTTAAAAAAAAATGTTGTACCTTAACACAGTATCACAAACCCAAGTTCAGCTACTGCCCTTATGCAAAAGATTTAGAAGAAAAAAAGTGCAGTGTTATGGAAGGAAAAAAAAAAACTAGAAATGTCCCATATACTGTTTAATATTAACAATGTGAAGCAACATAAATTCAATTTCACAGAGACAAGTCAAAACAATTCATAACAATTAATAAAACAGAAAAATATTCCCATGTAATTTTGTCCAAGGAATTAACAGACATCAGTAAATTTTCCTCTTTTATAAAAAAAAAAAAAATTTGCTGTCTAGGTGACTTATTGCAAGTGCCGATTCACATACTTAGATGAGGGACGATCCAAGCAGGGATCACTTTGGGCCACTACTACATTGTGAATGACTTTTCCTAACATGACATTACGTCTCTATTAGACTGTATTATTAGAAAACCTACAGGATGCTTTCACAGAAAGACTTTCCTGAGGTATTCAAAGTCAGTCAGACTGTTGAAACGAAACCATATCACTGTATCTCCACACATCACAACATCCTCTACTGTCCAGCTTTGGAACAAGTCAACATTGTAAACTTAGATGTGTGTAGTGCACAACGAAACACTGGCCCAGAGGCCACAGCTGGAGACTTTCTGCTGGACTAGACCCAAAGGAAACATGGGTCCATGTACATGACACAGACAAATAAACCAGTCCAGTCCAGCTATGTTTTGGTTCAGAGAGTCTCTCAATGGCAGAATGTTACAGAAGAACAGTTTTGTTTTGCAGCATCAAATGGGCACCTTATTGGCCTGACCTCAAATATTCATCCTTTAAATGAATCCTATGAAACCAAAAATACTATGAAACCAAAAAGATATTTCCCCATGGCAGCAGCGCAGCATTGTAACATATACACCGCTCCAAGAAGCTTGGCAAAACATTTGAAATATATCTTTGGGCACTATCACTCAACTTTTCGGAAACTTGACCTCGTATTTCGACAACAAGTCCCCACGGCGATCTGGGATGTTGGAAGAGGAAGAACCCCTCCCCTGTGAACACGCCGTTTCATCCCGGGAGGAAAGTTAATTCTGAGAATGGTTAAACTCGATTGTGGGACCCATCAATTGTTGGGACATTGAGCGTGCAACCACAAAGTTGCCTGGAGAAAAATAGAAAAAAAAAAAAAAAAACAAAAAAGTAGAGAAAGAAAAAACAAAAAGTAAAATAAAAAAAGAAAAAGTAGAAAGAAAAAAGGGATTTAGAAGATACAAAATACTATAAAGAGCTAGTAACAAACCCTGAGCATTTAGGCCCCCTGTTTAATCCGGAGGTAATTTTGGCTGGATAAAATAATGTCCGATCCATCTCGTTTTACACAGGTAGGTGATTTATCTTTCACCACAAACACCACATCTGCAGGGATGTTTGCTGGCGTCTCATCACCTTCCTTGGGGAAAGTAATCTTGGTTCCTTCCTTCCAGCCTTTCTTCACCTCCACTGTAAGAATCTTGTCCTCAGTGCGTGCTGTTCTTCCGTCGGGGTTCAGGCGTTTGCGTGAGATCTTCATCTTCTTGGTGCAGCCAGTGAACACTTCATCTAGACTGACCCTCAGGTCGTGGGTCACCGGAGGGTCCTGTTTTTTCTCCTGTCTCCCGCCGTGACTGCGCGTGTTAAAGGAGCGGGGGAAACCGCCCATACCACCCATGCCAAAACTGGCAAATGGGTCATCAGTTTCCATATCCTCCTCCATGCCACCGTTGCGTCCGAAGAACTGTTCGAAAGGGTTCCGTCCTCCGAAAAACTCTGCAAACATTGCATGAGGATCGCCTTGGAAAGTGTAGGAGAAATTACCGCCACCACCTCCACCGCCGGGGATGCTTCCCTTCAGTCCTGCATATGGCAAACAAAGAGGACACATATTACAGAATCGCATGGTGTTGTGAAAAGATCACAGACAACTCATAAATACTGCACCAAGGGTCTAAAATGTACTTGTTTGACAATACTGCCAAAGACAGGTGAATTGAGAAGCTTTACCATCCATTAAAACACATTGCATTAATTACATTGATTACCCAACTACTACACCTCCCAGAAGAGCTAGGAATTGGAATTCCTCCCAACTGGAATTCATCACAGGTTCCTTTTTATGGAAATTCTTGTCTTTTAATAGTCAATATCGTTTAGAATATACTTTATATTTTTTCAAAAAACAAGTCTAGGATTGTTTCAAAATGTCTGGAATGGGACAACCCTAGGGCAAACTGGCACTAAACTGCTGACAGCACTCAAACGCTCCACCTCTTTCTACCACATGACCATCAGAATCTTCCAAGTAGGTATAACTGCAGACCGGAGATCTCCAAAATGGGGTGTGAACTCCAAAAGTGGGCAGAACCTCCAAAAATGGGGGCGGGGGTCTCCTCTCGCAGACTTTCAACATTGGCTTGCCCTTCTGCTAGGACAATTGTTTGTATGGACTGACATTTCAAAATAAACTTAAATGGAACATGGTTCTAGTTCATCTAGAATAAAAATATGCTATATAAAGTAAATATCTCCGTGAGAGCAGAGCCCAAGCATTGTGGCCGTGGGTGTTCGGACCGGAGTTTGAACCTTGCGTAATGATTAATTATAAACGGGACTCACCCGCGAGCTCTCCCGCGAGCCGTCCCAGCGCAGCGCAGGGGAAAGATTTTGCTCTATCGCTTTGTACTAAGCAACGGGGGCGTCCCGGGCCACGAAATTCGCAGGGTAGGAGGGGGCAGTGACGCTGGGTGTATTGGAAAATACAAGGGTGCCATGGTTTTGTTTCCGTGAGGTTTGGTTGGGGGGGATCACCACCCCGTCGGCGTTAACGGTTTACTCCTGAATACAACTTGTCTTTACAACCGCCTATTCAGCGCCAATTCCCACCTGCAGGCAATAGTTCACTGTTAAGGTTAGGGTACGTGTTGTGCGGTAGGTTTAGGGGGGTTTACATTTTGTAGATAGTGGTAGGAATCAAACACTTTAAATGACCACAACCAAACAATCGTTAGAATCGCTGTGGCCAGAGTTTGCACTGTGGGGGGGAGGGAAGGTGGGTGGGGTGGAGAAGTGGTTTGGGGGGATAATGCGCAGGCTGTCTTGTCAATGGGAGGAGCCACGCCCTAAATTTTGGTAGTTCCGAATGTAATCAGTTAATTACTTATAAAGTAATGAAAAGTTACGCCTAAATACATTTTTAAAAAACTGGGGAAATATGCAATTTCTGTAACCTATTACTTTTCTAAAGTAACCTTCCCAACACTGATGGTCAAGAGAGTTGAGTGACAGCTGTCATGGATTTGGGGATGATAGACTTTTTAACCACAGATTTAAAAAATTGTTAATTAAATGTGTCTAGTACTGAAAAGAAACAGTATTATGTATATTCAATCTGTGGCCTTCATTCCATCCTTCCTGCGTGATGAGCTCGTTAAGAAACTGATTTTAGCTGGTTAAAGGAGACAAGAGACACGATGAGGACATTCAAATATACTGTATGTGGGAGTGGTCCTTATGCCTTGTTAAGAACGTTGTATTTTGTGAATTGTTTTGTAGACCACAATAGATGCACTTTTCTAACAATAGATTGCATCAAATGATTCACGAGATCCGCTCTGTGCTGAGTGTGCGAGTATTTCAGGTTTCTAAAAAGCTTCTGTGAGGTGATTGTAGATGCTCTGCGTGTGTCCTCAGCTCAGGAGCTGCTCTGCCCTCCCTCGTTTGTGGTGAAGATGAGGAACTCGCGGGTTCTGGAGGGCGACGGCGTGCGGCTCGAGTGTAAGGTGACGGCGTCTCCAGCACCGCAGCTCTACTGGAAGAAAGACAAGGAAATGCTGCGCGTCGACCCCATGAGAATGAGGTCTGACATGCATCATTCACTGTGGATCCCAAATGTTTTATAGGATTCACAGACTATATATTATGGCATTACATTTACATTTAGTCATTTAGCAGAAGCTTTTATCCAAAGACAAGGACAATAGAAGCAATCAAAATCAACAAGAGCAATGATATGCAAGTGCTATAACAAGTCTCAAGCTTAACGCAGTACATGCAGCAAGTTTTTTTTTAAATTATATAATAAAAAGAAAACAGGTTATTCCACAGGAGGGAAACATTAATGTGAAAGGAATTGTGGCCTCTTGGGATGCCCCATAACGTGATTTCACTTGCAGAAGCAAGTCTCTAGAGGCAAAAGTCTGACGTATAATTTAGGTAAAGGGTTGTGCAGAGCCAGTGGTGGTTTTGTAGGTAAACATCAATGCCTTGAATTTTATGCAGCTATTGGTAGCCAGTGCAGATTGATAAACAGATGTGTGACGTGCATTTTTTTTTGGCTCATTAAAAATGTATCTTGCTGATGCATTCTGGATTAATTGTAAAGGTTCGATAGAACTGGCTGGAAGACCCGATGAAGGCCTATTAACCTATCTATCTACAAGATATTAAGATAAAATATTATACGTTTAATAATTTTTTATTCCATTTGTGTGTTTTAAGGAATAATTCACACAAAAGTGAAGACTCTGTTATCATTTACTCTTTCTTCTTTGAAACACAAAAGTGATTTAGCTAAAGTTCTGAAGTTATTTTGTGGAATTCACAGCATTCATTAACACGACCACCACTGCTCTCAAATCTCATCTGTGCTCATATTCATTCAAATGTCAGCATGTCTTAAAGTCAGTAACATGTGAGAACCAATGCTGTGTGATGTTACAGACGCTAAATTTGCTGAAACCTCTTTCAGAGATGAACAGCACTGTCCACATTCAGCTATGTTGTATAAAACAGTACTTAAAGGGGTCATATGATGCGCTTTCAAGTTGTCCTTTTCTTTGGAGGAGGGTTACAAAAACGGGGGGCTCTTGGTGCATAAAGAAGATCTGTAAAGTTGCAAAGACTAAGTCTCAAACCCAAAGAGATATTCTATAAAAGTTAAGAGTCAACCACGCTACCTAAAACGGCTCGTTCTAACACATTCCCACATGTCTACGTCACGATGTGGGTAAGATTTGCATAACGCCGCCCAAATGTTCACGCAAAGAAAGAAGGCGTAACGTTTATTCTCACTGTAGTATTGTTGCTGCCGCCGACATGTTGTGAAGAGCTGTGTGTTTCGTTGTGAAAGCGAAACTACTTTGTTTGGTCTTCCAAAAGAGGACACAACTAGAAATCAGTGGTTAAGTTTACAACACTGTTCTAGAACAGTTTAACCCAAATATTCAGATTAGTTTGATAAGGCCATTTTATGGAGGACTGTTTACTGATCCAGACGACTGATGGATTCCATTGCGGTTTTTGAAAAAAAAAACACCATTAACACATCCAGCAACCCCCCTCTCCCCCACTCCTGCACTTCAGATCAGCGAAGATGATGTGCGCCAGGTCTTCCTGAAGCAGAAGAGAAAGAAAGCACCAGGCCCAGACGGTGTGACACCAGCCTGGCTGAAAACCTGTGCTGACCAGCTGGCCCACATATTTTTACAGATCTTCAACAGATCACTGGAGCAGTGCAAAGTCCCTTCATGCTTCAAACGCTACACCATCATCCCCATCCCAAAGAAATCCAAAATTACAGTAGCGAAACATCGTGTACATCAGTATTTTGAAAAACATCTGGACAGACCAGGGATTTATGTGAGGATCTTGTTTGTGGACTTCAGCTCTGCTTTTAACACCATCATCCCAAACCTCCTTCTGCCCAAACTAACTCACCTCCGTCTGTCAGTGGATCAACACCTTCCTGACAGACAGACAGCAGCTAGTAAAGCTGGGAAAATTCTAATCCAGCACCCGTACGATCAGCACTGGTGACCCCCAGGGCTGTGTCCTCTCCCCACTGCTCTTCTCCCTCTACAACAAAGACTGCACGTCTAAAGACCCCTCTGTCAAGCTCTTGAAGTTTGCAGACGAAACCACCAAGTATTGGCCTCATTCAGGACGGTGCCGAGTCTGCTTACAGTCAGGAGGTTAAAGAACTGGCTGTCTGGTGCAGTCTCAACAAACTGGAGCTCAACACGCTCAAAACAGTAGAGATGGTAGTGGACTTCAGGAGGAACCCCCCTACACTCCCCCCACTCACCATCATGAACAGCACTGTGGATGCAGTGGAGTCATTCAGGTTCCTGGGCACCACATTCTCTCAGGACCTGAAGTGGGACACTAACATTGACTCCATTGTGAAAAAGGCCAGGCAGAGGTTGTACTTCCTTCGCCAGCAGAGGAAGTTCAACCTGCCACAGGAGCAGCTCACCCAGTTCTACTCTGCCATCATTGAATCAGTCCTCTGCACTACTATAACTGTCTGGTTCAGCTCAGCTAACAAAACTGAAGTTAGAAGATTGCAGAGAATAGTCCGGACTGCTGAGCGAATCACTTGTACAACCCTCCCCACTCTCCAAGAAATGTACTTATCCAGAGTGAGCAAAAGGACTGGCAAAATCACTATGGACCCCTCACATCCAGCACACTCAGGAACAGTTTTGTCCCTCAGACAATCCATCTCATGAACACTTAACAATAAACATGGAACACACAACACTACTATACATTTATTTAACACACATACTTATTTACATTTAAAACTTGCACATATCATACCTGTACATACAAAACTGTCTATTGTAATATACCTGTACATACAATTGGCAGTCTGTATCTTGTTATTCCCGATTTACATTGGTAGTTTTATTTCTTTTAGTGTCTGTGGACACTTCTGTCACGAAAACAAATCATCGTATGTGTTTATCATTATGAGTCTGATTATGATTCACGACAATGATCCCAAACACAGCCAAGGGAACTCTCGATTGGTTTCAGAGAAAGAAGTAAAGCTGCTGGAATGGCCAGCCAATCACCTGACTTGAATCCAACAGAAAATAAGAACTAAAGATCAGAATTCAAAGAAGAGGCCCACAGAACCTTCAAGATTTGAAGACTGTTTGTTTGGAAGAATGGGCCAAAATCACACCTGAGCAATACATGCCACTAGTTTCTCCAGACAGCTAGTCATACCACAAAGCTTTTGTACAAAATATAAATAAATTTCAGTAGTTCAATACTAATTCCCTGTGCAATTCCGTTTTATTACACATAACTTAATTTTTGAACTTATTTGTTTTGTTTTCTTTGTAAGTATGGATTAATTGGGTTGTTACCGACATCTGGTGAACATTTCATGTCAACAGCACCTTTAGAAATATATTTACTGAGAAAAATGGCGACATGTTCAATACTTATTTTACCGGCTCTATTTGGCAAAAGTAACTCACAGAAAAGTATATTTGGAATGACACGAGGAAAAATTCATTCTAAAATGGTTATTTCACAGATCTTCACAGTGTGGTTCAGCATTCAGAGACTACAAACTTGTACATACAAATGTGTCTCTCATCCAGACCACTACAAGCATGACAAACTCTAACACCGTTTCTGGAGAACTGAGCTTTAGAAATCACATTCTAACTGCAGAAATGTTCATGGTCGTAATGCATTTCTCCCTTGAGCTTTTTAAAAACAGTTGCATAATTGTCTCGGACAGTTGATTTACAGTTCATCTTCTCATCTGAAAGCTTCATTACTGTAGTCTCTGTAGTTGTGTGATGTTTGTGTGTTTGGTGTGTCAGTCTCTCTCAGGACGCTTCAGGAAAGCAGTGTCTGGTGATTGATCCAGTGATAAAGTCTGACGCAGGCTGGTACACGGTGTCTGCCATTAATGAAGCGGGCATGTCCACATGCAACGCCAGGCTAGACGTGGCCAGTAAGTGCACTTACCGAGTTTGCTCGACTCACTTTATCTTTAAGACTTGTTTGAAAGTTTGTTTGCTTAGACTTTTGCTGAAAACTCTTTCTAAACTTACGTTTAGATGCATTGACATTACAAAACTTTATATTTTTGTATTCACAAAGTTAACCCTCTGGTGTTGTTTGGTCATTTTTGACAGAAAAAATAATGAAGTTGTTTTTTAAGGTTAATAGACACAAAAAAAAACCACAAACACACACATGCAAAAAAAAAAAAATCATGATTCGAAACAGTTAAAAGGTCTTAAAAGAAATAAGCATATGCAATTTTTTGCAGTCCATATTGACCGCCGTAGGAAATGAATGGGACGTGAATTTCATCTAGTGGAAACGTTTGTTACGACGCTCAAACAAAAGCTGACTGAAAGCACATGTTTTGCAATATCAACCTCAAATTTGAAACACAACTTGATTCGATTTATGGCTTTGATTTCCTTCCAGTTTTACAGAGAAAAAAACATTTTGGAAAATATATTTCTTATAAAATTTAAAAATGGTATTTTTGTGCATTTTTCATAATAATAAACTTAATTATACATTTTGATAATAATACGTTTTTTGTGTGTTTTTTTAAAACCAAAGCATTCAAGATTTATGACTATATTTCATTTTTAGGTCTGTACTTAAAAAGGTTTTAACAGGAAATAAATAGATCATAACTGATCTATAAATACAATTTAGTACCAAAAATATTAAATAAAAAAACATTATTGAACTAAAATAGTACTCATTTCATTGAGGGGGGGGGAAACACCAGAGGGGTTAATAATGTGAATGTATAGAAGTGTGTAGAAATGTGCTGTAAATTTATATCTTTTTGTCACGTTTTTACATAGCCCTGTTTGACAAATGAATTTATGAATTATGATTTCATAAAACTGCATGTATAATAATGTACAAATGAGTTTGAAATATCTTGATATGCATGTCATACTACAGGCCACTGTGTCATTCCATTTTAACTTCATTTCTGAACTTATTTGTTTTGCTTTATTTGTATGTATGGATTACTTGGATTGATACCGACATCTGGTGAAAATTTAATGTCAACAGCACCTTTAGAAACTTATTTACTGAGAAAAATGGTGACGTGTTCGTGCAGCTGTATGATTATTGTCTCCGTTGACCAGAGTAGTGCTTTTAGCCGTCTCTCAGCTTAAATCAGATGTGTTGTTTCCTGCAGCTCGGTTTTTTTCTCTCTTTTTTTCGTGCTGAACTGAATAAGTCTGCTCCTCCTGTCAGGACACTGAAGACTCTTCCCATCTTCTCCACACTGAGCACCGAGCCTGTCCCTCATCACACCGCCCCGCTGTACGAGAGCGAAGAGCTGTAGACGCTCACATCTGAGATGATCATGCCCTTCTCTGTAAATGAGCAGATAATGGGTCAGACACGCTTCAGCCGGAGCCGCTGTTTGCCTGAGGAAGGCCTGGACAAGAGTTTATCATCATCCCAGCACAAGGCTTCACTGGTGCACAAGCTCTCCTGTGCTGTTTGGTTGGAAACGGATTACCAGATTCATAAAGCTGCATATTTATGACACCCAATACAAGGAAAAAAATGCATCTAATTATTGTTTGTTAGACTAATGCTTTGATTGCTGTATGTCTCTCAATACATGTGTGCAGTGCAGTCACTGATGCACTCAGAACTACATTATGATCGTATATATGTACTGAAAATGATATTTGTTGGAACTTTTGTTACTAGTACAAAGGATTCGGTCAAATGTATCGATTATGGTCCTCAACAGATATAATTTGTGTTATATATGACGTGAGACGAACATTTGAGTAAAGATCTTTGTGAAAATACTACACATTTATCTCCGAGGTGTTTTTTTCTCCTGCCATGACATACTTTCAAATGAGAAAACAGTTACTATTAAATAATACTATATATATATGCTGTCAAACGATTAACTGCAATTAATAGCATCCAAAATACGTTTTTTTACATAATGTGTATTGTGCATATTTATCAGCTTAATTTAGAAAATATTTAGATCATAGAATTTATATCATATAAATAATTTAATATATAAACTTTTTGTTAAATTATACATGCATGTGTGTCATTTATATATACATAATATATTTCTAATATATTTATATATATGTGTGAAACTGCAACTAAAAATGTTATTCTTTAATTAAGTCTCAAGTCTGACTGTAAAGAAGTTAAGAAGTTAAAAAGGCTCTTTTCCAAAAGATTTATTACAGAAACATTCTATAAACAAACTGAAAAAAGGACAAGAAAAAAATATTCTGTCAATCATAACCACTTGGATGTATGAAATACAATATGACATGCTCTCGGAGCCTCTTCAGCACAGATGCTGTATTAGTGCACAGGACTCGGTGTGAAGTTCTCTTTAGAGCTGGGCTTTGATCAACAGAATACCGTCATGACAATAAAACCGTCCACATGTAAAACTACACAGACACAGAGCATGTAAAGAAAGAGAAGGTTCATCCACTCAGCACAATCAGCTCAATAGAGACGATCTTCAGATCTCCACATCGCTCTCTTTATCATTATCATGGTCACCATCGTAAAACTCGTTCGCTGCTTCAGGCCTGCGATGAAGATCAGGACATTCAATATTCAGTCGAGCAGCTGACATTATATCTTCAACAGTAAAGCACAATAACGATATATACAAATATATCTTTAATATATACTTTTAGCAAATGTATTCAGCAAGGACACATGATCAAATTGATCAAAAGTTATATTTATAATGTTACAAAATATTTCAGATAAATGCTGCTATTTCTATGCTGTAACTTTCTACTTATTAAAGAATCCCGTCTCACAGTTAAATATTGGGCAGCACGACTGTTTTCAACACTGATAAGAAATCAGCAATGTTTTTTGAGCCCCAAATCTGCATATTATAAGATGTCTTGAAGATATGTGGACCTGAAGGACTGGAGTAATGATGCTTGAAATACAGATTATCACAGAAAACATTACCAGGTGAATGTATATTCACATAGAAACAGGCTGTTTATATTGTACATAATATTTCACATATATACTTTTTTATTTAACGATCATATATATATATAATTACACACCACACCCACCCACAACCCCGAGCGTGCAATGTAGATATACTATTACTATATATTACTGCCAGAGTCTTGACTCAAAAATCAAGCAAATGCGTCTTGGTGGGCAGAAGGGGCTTCAGGGCAAGCGTTTAAACACTAGTGTTAGTTTGTGGTCACCTGGAGAAGTTGTCTTCTGACCCGCGCTCGTCAGGATCAGCCTCGTCTGGACGCTCGTAGTTCAGCAAATCAGAGGGAACGTCATGGATCTGAACGCTTGGTGCGTGATTCAACATCTTCAAGCTCTCAAACACTGTTTGACGAATCTGCTCCAAATACTAGAAAACACGGGGAACAACACGCTGCTTACGGCGGAAGATGGCTAAAGTCTCAAAACCAAAAAGAGATATTCTTTATCAAAGTTAAGACTTCTGCCACACCCCCCTAAAACGGCTCATTCTAACACGCCACCACATATCTACCTCACTATGTGGAACATATTGGCATAATGCCGCCCAATGTGAACAACCAAAGAAAGAAAGAAGGTGTGGTTTCAGTAACGCAGATAGTGTTGAAGCAGCATGTCAGAGAGAAACTGTGTGTTTCTAGGCGAAAGCAAAAGCACTTTATTTGGCCTTCCGAAAGTAGATGCATTTAGGAATCTTTAAGATCACTTACAAACAGAACAGCAATGCATTTTATGGACGACCGTTCGAGGCCCTCGGCGAGGAGGTAATTTGACTTTGCTATGACAATTCGGCGCTTCTGAATAAGCTATCTTTTGTATTAGTTAAGTTTTGCTATGACTGTTCAAATGTGTACTCAAACCATACCAGCTTCATCACTGTGTCTGTCACACGACTTGAACTGATGTCTTTACGTTTATTTTGAAAGATGAAGCTTGTGATTCTGGTAAGGGGCGTAACATTCGTGTGTTCGGCCAATCACAATGCACTGGGTCAGCTGGCCAATCAGAGCAGACTGCGCTTGTCGGAAGGAGATACTTTGCTGAAAACTAAGTGTTTGAGAGAGGCGGGGCATAGAAGAACTACAATAATGTACAGTATTTGAAAAAAAAAAAAAAGTGTTTTTTGAACGTTAAAGCATGTCAAAATATTCTGTTACAACAAATACACAAAATAACGATCTTTAAAAAAAAGCATCATATGACCACTTTAAACATGGGCATGGTGCAATTAGGAAATAACTCCAAATAAAGTTTAATATATTTTCTATCCGTAAGTCTTAAGTGACGTGTCAATAAATATGTTAATGAATTTGAAGTATACGTGGTATGAAATAAATGTATTTTAAATAAATTATGGCATAGTTTTTTTTTTTTACTAGGGTGATAACCAAGCTAACTATAAAAATAATAAGTTAACCACATGATTTTCATATTTTGGTTCTGTACAGTTTCACATGTGCTTTCAACGATGAGAAGGAAGGAAAAATTACTAAATAATTGAAATTGCTACCTGGGTACTATTTAGCACAAACCGTAAGCACGATACACAGTAGTCAGATTCCGAGCAATTACTTTTGTTTTTTTCTTTTTTTGTTCTTTTCACAAACATACCTGCACAGTGCGATCAGTGATGTGTGCTTCGTAAGTGAAAGCCAGTTATTTTTAATTAATCACAAATTACAACTATTCAATCAGTTGGTGTACTTTCTCAATCTGACTCACTTACTGAAATTAATTTAGCCATTTACAACTCCATGAACCAAAAACAAATACAATGTCATGGTGTATTTACATTAGATGAAACTGAAGTTTTTTGCTTTTAGTATGAATATGTCGGCCTTAAGGATATCTATAAGCTAGTGTTCTCTAAAACATTGACAAAATTTGCGTTTTAAAAGACTTAAAAGCATTCAAAACTTACGGTCTCTCACTTCAACGGATCAATGATTTTGATTAAATCTTTCTACACTTCAGCTCCTCATTAGTATGCTCTCTACAATCTGAAGCATTCTGGCCTTACACTGTAAAATATTATTATGATATATATGCAAACGGCATCTACTCCATTATATAGGGGTTAGGGAGCAATTCAGACACTTTAAACATGCTTTCCACTGGGGAGAATGAAGTCTGGTTTTCGTGTCAGTGTCATGCGAACCTCCATACACATTTGAATTCTACACAGAATCCTGTATTTTAAAGCACACTGGAGGAAGTCGAAAATCATAAACTTCCTGTTTCAGTGGAAATTACGTCAACACATTGAAAAACTTAAGTGGGACTTGTGAGACCTAAATCAGTTACCGACTGGTTGTTCGTATGATAATACTGTATGTACCAGAACCAGAATCGTTCATTTCCTTATGATTCCCATTTCTATTTATGGCAGACAAAACAAAGCACTGTGTTCTCGAAAGAGTTTCACAGACCACAAATTCAACATGTACATTAAGTTATTATAGTCTCGATCCAGAGAATGTGCACAGTGCTGTTAATTTAAGATCAATTATGACCTTTATGCTACTGGCCAGCTTTACAAGAGCATGTGGCATTGATTCAGTTATGTAAGCACAGGCTCATAAGTACCATAGAATAACTTCTTTTTGACCTGGCCTAACAGAAACACAGTCTGAGGTACAAAATATTTTCCCATGGAGCAAGGAGGTCAAAAATAAATAAACAAACAAGCAAACAGAGGTTTTTTTTTTTTTTTTAAGTTGCAAAGCGACCCATAAATAGGAAGATTCAGAGGATTGGAACTTTCCCCACAGCTCAGTCAGTGTAATGCGCTGCTTGAAATATCCTCAGCTGAGTGGGACAAACTTCACCTCAGTATTCCTGCACTATAGCACCCTTTAATTACAGAGCGCACAGCACACTACAGGCCCTGTGTTCACTCTCCAGTGATTCCATGGGGTACAGCTCCAGCCAGCAATATTTCAAAAATCTGGATTTTCCCACTGACACTAGTTACAAATGAACTGAGGAATGCAAAGAGGCAACACATGGCACACTTACTGTTGGTTGTGCCGCATTTAATGCACCTTTGGGTCTATATACACTGATAAAAAATGATTCTGTGGTGAAGTACGGAAAAACAAATGTAAATTCTACATTAAATAATTTAGTTCAGGCAATAATTTAAAAAAAGAGAGTAAATTCTATATTAGTACTCAATTCAAGCTTGTATAAATTGAACTTATAAGTATATTTTACTTAATATATACTTATATTTTTAAGTATATATTAATTGTTTGTGATGTTTACAAGGATTTCTTGAGTAAATATCAAAGTTGTGATACAGGTGTTCCCATCATGCACTGGGGCATGAATAATTAATAAGGTTGAATTTTTCACTGTTTTTGAGTTGTATTTACACTGTTTTATGGATGCTTTTGTTTAGTAACTTGCTGTTTTGTGACATCTGGGGATCATTTTCTACTCAGAATGAGCCATTCATACTCTAGCCACTGATTGTTACCGTCATTGTGTACCAAGTATTGAGGTCTCTGTGTTCATTTGGGTATTAACTATATTGTGTAGACATATTATCTTAGAAAGTGTAGAGCTGTCCACTGCCTTGTTACTTGAGGTTTCAAAGTCGGGGGTGTCCAAACTCGGTCAGGGAGGTCTTTTATCTCCAAATTGCCTCAACACACCTGCTACAAAGTTTCTAGTATGTCTAGTAAGAGTTTGATTAGCTGTTTCAGGTGTGTTTAATTAGGGTTGGAGCAAAACTCTGCAGGACAGAGTTTGGACACTCCTGTTCTAAGTGAACCATGTGCTTTAATAGCATTGCTTTTTTTCAGTGCTATATTGTTAAAGTAAAGTTTACAAACAATGATTGAGTAAAATGTACTTAAGTATTGCAGAGTAAACTTCAAGATTAAAGGGTTCATATGATTTTGCTAAAAAGACATTATTTTATGTATTTGGTGTAATGAAATGTGTTTATGCGGTTTAAGGTGAAAAAAAACACATTATTTTCCACATAACGTACATTATTGTTTCTCCTCTATGCCCCTGGCCTTTCTGAAAAGTGAGTTGTGCTGTGATTGGCCAGCTATCCAGTGCGTTGTGATTGGCCGAATACCTCAAGCGTGTGAAGGAAATGTGCGACGAGACAAAACCAATAACACCCATTACAAACGAGGCATGTAGACAAACAGTGGGGACATAATTACTGATTATTATGACTTATACTGTATTTTTACGTGTTGTTTTGCATCGCGTAAAAATAAAACCATGTCTGTATTTGTGATCGGAGAAAGGACAAACAACAAGCACTACTCTACACCGCTCAAAACTCGCGTTTGAATCATCAGTGGCAAATTCTTACAGTCTGAGTCAGAAAAGCCGGCACTGCAGTCTACTCTACCAGGATCAGGAAAAAAGTCCTCCATAAAATGTGCTGCAAACATCTGAATATATGGGTTGAACTGTTCCGGAACAGTGTTGTAAACACAACTTAAACACTGATTTCTAGTCGTGTCCACTTTTGGAAGGCCAAACAAAGGTTTCGCTTCGCACGAAACAACAGGTCTCAGACAACATGGCGGGGAGCAACAAAAGTTACGCCTTCTTTTCTTTGCGTGAATGGGGCGGAGTATGCCATGATGATGTGACGGTTATTCGGTGTGGTGCTTCGCGTGGTGATTGTGATCCCTGTGTTGTTTAGGTGTAATGTATTTTGGGGAAACGAGGCATTTTGGAGGCCGAGCCCGTCTCTAAACGTTTTATAAAGATATATTTTGGTTTGAGATTTTAGTCTTGCAATTAGGGGATCTTATTATCAGTACAAAAGTGTAAAAACATTCTAAAGAGAAAGGAAAACTTGAAATTGGATCATATGACCCCTTTAAGTAGAAATTACTCAACAAACTAACTTGCAAAGTTAAATATACTTATTCTCTTTAATTTTACGTAACCCTTTAATTTTACATAATTTAAGTAGATTTGACAATTCTATACTTAAATGTACTTAAAAATATGTGTGCAAAAACGTTCAAAAGAAAAATTAGCACATTAAAAAATGCACATGGAAATAATATTGTTGTGCAAACTTGTGCTATATCGCTACTGAGTATAAGGGTTTACTGTCTTGCCCCTCTGTCCGACTTTGGCAGCATGGCAGAGAATACAAAATAAGCAGGGCTATAATGACATATCTCTGGCTAAGTAAATTCACTCCCTGAGGACCACTCTGCAGGTTTCCAACAAGCCAGTTTGGGCTTCTGTGCTCACGTCATTCACTGTCAAAACACTGCAACACCATATGCCATCCTCATTAAAATGCCTTTTCTTCTGACATTTAGCCTCAGTGTGGATCATTACTTGGAATTTTATTTATTTACACAGTCAACAGCCAGATCTGTCATTCTTATCTGCTTATTAAGTTTCCAGGTCCAAACACTCTATCAGATATCAAAAGTAAACATCAAACTGTGCTATTATTCACTCACAGTGAGCATTAGTACCACCCAAACATCATGATCCTAACCTCCTAACCTTTGAAATCTCAGATGGCCATTTAGTGATTCATCTTCTATGAACTGATAAAATACTTGTGTCCAGGGCGCCATGAGTCCAGAGACTGTAGTGTACACTGTACATTTTTATAAGTTTAAAAGCTTAAATGTGTGATATGAATAAATAGTGCTCAAAAACGGCTGTCGAGACAGAATTCTCAGTTGAAATGAGTAGAGGCTTGGGCATTCATCTATTGTCAAGCCCTTACGTTGATTCTGATTGGCTCAGCCGTAATTTTGAAATTTTACAAAGGTTTTGCTTTTCACAATCTTTCAAGGCACAGCAACTAAAACATACTTTTAAATCAGCGATCATGTGCAGGCTGGGCCATGTTATTAAAGTTATCTGTATTTTATTACATTCGCCTCAGCTGTGCCAATAGACACGCAGCAGCCTTGTGCAACAGGTTGAAAACCGCTTAACGAAGACTGACAGCAACAAAAACAAGGGCATCGCAATGGCCAAATTAATCAAATCAGGCATAACAGGTGCTGGAGAACGTCCCAATGACGTCCTCTAAAGATGCAGGCTGCAGGCAAAGACAAACTATTTGGCAATCTGCACTGACTTCTGATTATGAGAAACTGTGTGAGAAAGTAGATAATGATGAATGCTGTTATTATAAGCAGCCACATAAATCAACTTGCTTACATGCTTGTGTAATTGACTACTTCAGGGGCAAACAATGAACACTGAGGCAGTATGTATTTTCAAGTTAAAAATGAAACTAAAATAAAAAGTAAAAAGAATTAAACCTTAATAAGTAAGCCATTTGTAGTGAAATATGTACAAACTTGTAATGTGACAATTGATCAGTAAATTTTATACCCAGATACATTACCATCTTTGCCATCTGTACTGTATCACTACTCACTACTACAGTAAGTACACCACTGCAGCCTTTTATGAGCCCCTGAAAACAAAACAATGAAGTGTCTACCATGCCTGGAATACTAATTCTAATGCCAGCAAGCTACCTCATGGAACAGGCAGGCTGCACCATTTAGCATTCAAAATGTATGCTAATTTATACAGTGTCTATGGCTATAATTTATGGTAATGTTAACACAAACTTTTATGACCGTAGTGCTACGGCCATCTATCTGGTCACTTGTCACAATCTTTAAAGGTTTCAAAATATGTTAATTTATATGTGATGTTTCCTTCTTGAAGCAGATACATTTGGATCAATTTTATTTTGGAAAAATGGCTGCCTTAGTACTAATATTCAACTGCTGATATATGGTAGCGTGGGCTGCAGTTCTAATACAACTAACCCTATAATCATGCATAATTAGGAGGATAGCACAATAATAGGCTTATCAGCTTTTAAAAAAGAGGACAAAAGCTTTCCATAACTTTTGATGTTGATGTCAAATCAAACTGTACAGCATTTGGCCACTAATTCAACTGTCTGTTGATAGAAGGCAGATGCCAACATGGGCATGCAGTGTTGTCACTTAAATTCGCAATGTAAATGAAGAAGCAACAATCTTTTTTCAGTATTGTAACATCAGAGAGAAATGGATTATCGCAAAGAAAAAAAAAGTAAGACTGGAACTTCCATTGGCTGTTCTTCACTAAAGAGAAGTCTGATGATTCACCGGAAGATATAGTGATGGCATTTTGGTTAAAAGTTACAAGTAAAAAAAAAAAAGAGTGGGAGAGACATGTATGGATGAAAACTTGAATATGGATGCCAACTTTGAATTGTGACTTTGATGATGGCCCTGTGGACAGCTTGATGAAATTCCATCACCTCAAAAAATCAGACAAAAAGGTTTTAAAAAAAAAACATGATATGATTTTTATATATATATACACACACTGACAAAATTATAAAACGCAACACTTTTGTTTTGCCCCCTTTTTTCATGAGCTGAACTCAAAGATCTAAGACTTTTTCTACACAAAAGGCCTATTTCTTTCTAATATTGTTCACAAATCTGTCTAAATTGTGTTAGTGAGCACTTCTCCTTTGCAAAGATAATCCATCCACCTCACAGGTGCTGCATATCAAGATGCTGATTAGACAGAATGATAATTGCATAGGTGTGCCTTAGGCTGGCCACAACAAAAAGCCACTCTAAAATGTGCAGTTTTAACACAAAGCACAATGCCACAGATGTCGCAAGTATTGAGCGAGCGTGCAATTGGCATGCTGACTGCAGGAATGTCCACGAGAGCTGTTGCCCATGAATTGAATGTTAATTTATCTACCATAAGCCATATCCAAAGGCGTTTAAGAGAATTTGGCAGTACATCCAACTGGCCTCACAACCGCAGAACACGTGTAACCACACCAGCCCAGGACCTCCAAATCCAGCATCTTCACCTCCAAGATCGACTGAGACCAGCCACCCGGACAGCTGCAACAATCGGTTTGCATAAACAAATAATTTCTGCACAAACTGTCAGAAAACATCTCAGGAAAGCTCATCTTTATTTATGATGTCGTCTGCCTCATCGGCGTTTCTCAGGGTCTCACATGACTGCAGTCGTCGTGTCACCGCTGAGTGGGCCAAATGCTCAATCGTGGTGTCTGGCACTTGTGGAGAGGGGTTCTCTCACTGATGAATCCCAGGTTATCATTCAGGGAGATGGCAGGACTAGCGTGTATGGCGTCGTGTGGTTGTGAGCGGTGTGCTGATGTCAACGCTGTGGACTCGAGTGGCCCATGGTGCGCGTGGGGTTATGGTATGGGCAGGCGTTTGTTATGGACAACGAACGCAGGTGCATTTTATTGATGGTATTTTGAATGCACAGAGATAACGTGATGAGATCCTGAGGCCCATTGCTGTGCCATTCATCCACGACATCACCTCATGTTGCAGCATGATAAAGCACGGACCCATGTTACAAGGATCTGTACACAATTCCAGGAAACTGAAAACATCCCAGTTCTTGCATGGACAGCATACTCACCAGACATGTCACCCACTGAGCATGTTTGGAATGCTCTGGATCAGCGTATACGACAGCATGTTCCAGTTCCTGACAATATCCAGCAACTTCGCACAGCCATTGAAGAGGAGTGGACCAACATTTCCACAGGCCACAATCAACAACCTGATCAACTCTATGCGAAGGAGATGTGTTGCACTGCGTGAGGAAAATGGTGGTCACACCAGATACTGACTGGTTTTCTGACCCCCCCGGAACCCTCAATACAGTAAAACTGCACATTTTAGGCTGGGTTTTTATTGTGGCCAGCCTAAGGCACACTTGTGCAATAATAATGCTGTCTAATCAGCTTCTTGATATGCCACACCTGTGAGGTGGATGGATTAGTGAGAAGTGCTCACTAACACAGATTTGGACAGATTTGTGAACAATGTTTGAGAGAAATGGGCCTTTTGTGTACATGAAAAAAGTCTTAGATCTTTGAGTTCAGCTCATGAAAAATGGGGGCAAAAACAAAAGTGTTGCGTTTATAATTTTGTTCAGTGTGTGTGTGTATATATATAAGCCAGACTACAGTATAATATTTTGGCCATGCTGCTTTTTTAGTTAGGATGCTTTACTTTAAATGATATAAAAATCGTGGCATTTCTGATTAAATAAAAATACTCCTACTTCTGCAGAGAAATTACACCTTAAGGTGGATTCTGTGAATATAAATGTGCAGTTTAATGTTACACTTCAGAAAAGACTTGAAACAGATGTCAAATTTTGCCCTGAGTGTTTGGGTGGTGACCTGAAAAATGCATCCCGTCACTGAGATTCCACATTCAAATATCTGCATGGCCTGTTATGGGCAGATCAAAGGAAGTATACATGTCATCATACGAGGAGCATTCCATACCATACCTTTAGCTGCTGTGAACTGGTAGAAAAGGGAAAGAACTATAAAAAGCCTCGAGAGGAGTAACCCTGGCATTGTTAGTGTCAAAACAGCCCCAAGACAGCATTAACCTCCTACCCCGCTTCAGTCATTCCATACTGACATTTTCAGAATTAGTGGAACATTCCTTTAATGACCAGCATTCACACAATATGCTTTAACTTGAGAAACCTAAGATGTTCATTTCGACGCACAGGACTGTCTTAGGAAAGTGATACAGGGGACTGCGCCTTCTGCAGGGCCCCTGTATTTAGGCATATCTGTATATTTTCTAAAATCGACAACATTCTTGCTAAGAATGTAAGAAATGCACTGTTTATGAAACAGGATCGGTAAGGGGGTGCACAGTCAGACTTTCTGAAACGGCACAGATTTGGGGCAGACAGATATGTTTGAAAGCAGGCTAAAACAGCAGACAGTTCATAGTTTTGACAGCAGGCATATCTTTTAGCGCCACAATGTGTCCAACACCAATAGTAGCAGTGCGCTCCAGGCAGAGTATATCCACTCTGGTTATTAAGAATCAGCCAGGCAGACAGCGCATGACTTTACTCGCCATGAGAAAAGCTGTTAAAAAGTGCTCGAGGATGTCTAGAGGAGTGCTAAAGCCTACAATTGTTCCCCAAAATTCCAACAGCTCTTGCTCAGTGTTGACTGTCTCTCAAAATTCTGATCATTTTTCCCACAAGCTTTCATATGGAGTGCAACTGACCTCTTGTCTATCGTTACAGACGGGGAGCCCAAGGAGATCAGGAGAGGTTTAAAACAGCCCTAGTTAGAAAAATGTCTGCATTTGTATATCTTCTATATCGCTCTTGTTCGTTGCACCATCCTTAGCCATTTAACATGCTGTGGATTAGGACTGCTGTTCACTTTAATGCATTATCATTTGGTGTAAACACCACTTCCAGAAAAAACTAAGTTCCAGTTCCAGTTCAAACTAAAAGTCACTTAATAACATAAGGAAATGTGTTGACTGGGCCAGGGGCAATACTTTGCAAATCCACCCTCTTGACCTGTGAATACCCGAGGTGAGTCACAACTGAGAACAAGCTGCTGGTGAAAAAAATCTGACTACACTGATTTTTTTAGGAATGTTTTTCAAAGTAATATTCTCTACAATGTTTTCCAAACATTTTGTCAGTTGCGTACCCCTACAGTCCCATTACTTTAGTTCCAATCAACACCAAATCAGAAATGTCTATCCTTTAAATCATTTTATAATGAATTTCTCTAAAGAAATTATATTACCAGGTATGAAAGGCAGCAAACAGCATTTAAATAAACAATGTGCTATTAATTTACATCAGTTAACATAATTCAACAATAAGGAAAAAAATAAGCCACATTTTGAATTTGAAGTGTTTTTGGCCTTAATCGTCACATACAGCGATTGTTTGTTTGAGATGCCTAATAGCATCAGATAATAGAAGGCAATTCTGCCTAATAGAAGCAATTCTGCTTAGAATGATATAGGCGTTTTTAACAAATCTGATCCCAAGGCCCATGCCCACTCCCATGTCCCTAATACATCATTCATTTGCAATGGAAAAAAAGGTTGTCCTGAGTTAGCTTGTTGCTGTGACTTTATGTGGAAACATGTAATCTCATCTATTTAGTATCAATGTGGATTACTACCACTTGTGGTGTTGTCTAATAGTACAGATCTAGGCAGGTAAATGAAAGGTAATGGGCCTCAAACCCAACCAGATGCCATCCATTCCACTTGTGCAAACTATCACCTTCTGGCAAGAAACTTCATCCTTTCTGAATCTATGGCAAGCTGTTGTATTTCCTAAAGCTCATTGTCTGTAATAAAGCCTAAGTAGATAATATTTACTAGTGAGAGAGAAGAAACCAGGACTAGCACCTAATGAGTAGTTACTAGTAAAACGGAAACAAGTAGCCTACCAGCAACAACTGGAATGCATACTAATCTGAGATGAATGGTTGAAAATAATAGAACCACAGATCCCCATGCAATTTAATGGCAAAAACGTGCAACTTGTCACAGGTAACAGTTATAGTGCATATAATGACTAGCGACCTACTATAAGACTAATTAAGTAGCCTATCTATAAGTTTGAACGTCAAATTCATACATACTAGTAGGCTATTTAATTAAAAAGTACTAGAAACAAAGTAGGCACCGATTCGTTTTATGGAGTAACTGTTAAAACGGCTTGCCATAAAGCATTTGGTAAATGACAGACAAGTAAAACGAGTAGGCTACCTTGGCTCCCATAGACGGACGTGATGATCCCGTCGGCGTCTACTCTTTCCTCGTTCGAGTTTAACAAAGCGTAGTCGGTGACGATGTGGTACTCTGAGAGCACCGTAAAAACCCCCTCTATCGTAAAGTAACAGTTTCTCTCGTCTTTATCATCGTCGTAAATCAAAGATGCAGTCCTCCAGCCGAAACGTCCGAACATCGCCTGAAAGGTCTCAGCCATTTTCAGGTAAGTTGGAGCGATTCTTGTGAGGTGCGAGTACTCGGTGGTTTTCGAGCTGAAGCCGGTGGCCAGAGCACCTGCGGAGATCACGGGGATGTTCCAGTGCGATGCCACTCTGACCACCGACGCGGCCGTGTACTCGCACACCGGACCGAGGACCAGGTCGGGACGCTCGTCTCTCTGCTTGTCCACGAGCGCGTACAAAGCGTCCATCCCGCACGCGGAGTTCTCATACTGCAAATTGAATTTCAATCCTGCGAACGGCTCTGCTCTGCTGAGGGTTTTTATAGCGTACTCAATAGCCGGAGAAACTCTCTGGTAAGAGAACAGGTATGTGTTGTTGCGAGGCAGCATGACCATCACGTCGATGTTGTCAGTCAGTGCACTTGTCCTGCCAGGCATCATGAGCACTACCCAAATGGACAGACATAGTGACATGAAACATGACATCTTTAACACCAATGAACGAAGTAACTGATGCTTTTTTTTCTTTTTGCACAGCTTTTGAAAGTTTCCCCCCCACCCCAAGAAGACTGTTGTATAAATTAAGACGTATCCTTAATTGAACTTAGTATGGCAAAATCCCACTCTTTCTGTTTATAAGTGAGATGTGTCGTGTGTGTCTGTCCTGTGAGTCTCTCCAGAGCCCCTCTCTCTTCCCCTGTTTGGAGTCTTCTTTGGGTCTCTGTCTGACTCTCCGCTTCCCTGTGTAATTACTCTTGTTAGGTGTGTGAAGTGTGCGGCTCGGCTGGTCACCACACACGCTGCAGTCTAGGAGGAATTTTCAAGCATCCTTTCATTATTATTCCTACGTCATCGCTGCTCAGCCCGCCCCCTCCTTAAGCTACAGTGTCGCAATGCATGACGGTCCACAACTTAGAGATAATGGTTAAAGTAGCGTTACGGCGTTCACACAAAGCACGATAACTATAAAGATAACGATAAAAACATAGTTATAAAAATCTCGTTCTCAATATTAAAGAATAGCTAGTTCCCACCACAACTCTATAAAAGATATCGATACAGAGGAAGAAGGAACGATATCATTGGAACACTTTCCAAAAGATTTTTCAAGTGATGAACGCTTAAAACATGACAGCCAATCAGAATCTTCTGGCGAGCTCAAAGAATTTAAAGCGGCAGATGCAGGGTGCTTAGAATAATTCAAGACGCATATCCCCCCCATCGTTCGCTGCGTGTGCGACGTAATAGTTATATTATAGTCTATCTTTATAGTTAGCGTTATTTGTGTGTACGGGGCTTAATATAAAAAAGTATATTTTATTATTAAAGCACATTAAAAGATTGACCCCTGTGGTCAAATTCGGTACAAATTAAGCCATAATAAAATGTACAAAGCCTAACCACAATAAAACGACTGAAAAACTGGCCTCCTTAGCAGAAGTTCCCCTTTTTTTTGGTTCACAGTAGAAATTCTAGCTATAGCACAGGGTGTTGCCAACGTCCAGTCCTGGAGAGCCCGTCGTACAGAACTCGCTCCAACCATAATCAAAACACTTAAACCCGCATAAAGGTCTACGAGTGCTAGAATATACAGGCAGGCGGTTTTGATCAAGGTTGGAGCAAAACTCTGCATGACTTGCGGCTCTCCAGGACCGACGTTGGTCATTCCGCTATAGCATTTTAGACCGATGTACAGTAATCTAGTAATCATTGTCTTACAGTACAGTGACATAAATCAAAAACATCATACTTCATAGTATCAAAAACAAGTATATGTAATTGTCAAAATAGTACTCCTCTCATGAAAGTTAGCAAAATAATCCCTATTGTCTGTATTGTAGACTATGGGCATTCACTATACAGGGAATAGTGAATGAGTCAACGATTATGGGCACATCAAATGTTTGCCCAATTCTCACATTTCTGTTAGTAGTTTTTTTTTTTTTTTGGTTCACCCATAACTTTATGGAGAAATTACCCTTTTGTTAATTCTATTTGCTTTCACTTTACCAATGCTGATGGCAATTTTACAGTAATCAACTCATTCAGAGATGTAGCACGTTGGAGCTGAAGCAGTAGTGAGCATTGTTGCACCAACAGGTTCACTGTCTTACATTATGAAAAAACGCCTGTACACAAGAATTACTAAGAACACAAGCAACTTGCAAGATGTCCCACTTATCAGGTAAAATGTTCTTAAAACCAACTTCTGACTAGTGTCATCAATCAATAATCTTATGTCATGTAATATGGCATGTCACATTTTTAATAGTGGACTGCATATCCATCCATACAATCGTTGAGCTTTATTCAATAATTTAAGCACTATCATAGGGACATCTAGTGGTAGACATACAGCAACACAACAGATCACAGATTTGCCAAATTTATATGTTTTTGCAAAGGATATCAAATTAGAATATTGGATAATAATGCAACATATATAGTTTTATAATTTAATAGTAAGACTGAAAGTAAAAGCACATTTCAGAAAAAGATGGCATTATAGCAGGACAGATTTAGCAGCAGATTAAAAATGACTCAGCCAAGCTCTCCAGACACAATATTTCTTATTCACGTCACTGCTAAATGGTGCGCTGAGTCTGTGGCTTCAGACAACGAGACTGTTCTGAATCCCAGCTCTTTTGATTGCCCCCATGGGTATTACACGTTCAGACTGGATAAACAAAATCGATATAAAGATAACAGCAACTAAAAGATCCGTTCAGAGAACTGCAGCGAAGTACGTCCCTGTAATTATCTAATGGCCAAAGTACAACGACAGCCCTGGCACACACCTACTGTACTCCCACATAAATATCAGACTCCCTATTTCCTGAGATGCAATATGCTGAGAGTGTCTTTTATTCTGTGGCGCTGGGTGTAGTTCTCCCATGGGATTGATATGCTTACTGAATCAGTAAGCTTCAGTAAGCTGAATCAGTCAACATAAAACTCAGATAATTGTGTTAATGTTCTATTCTTTTGCACTTCCAAGTCAAGTTGTCAAGTTTTCAGATATATATATTTCTTTTTTTCCCTAAGGAATTGTATTATTTTTTCTGCAATTCCTGAAGCTGTACTTGTTTTGAGTTTATGACTGGTGCTCTCTTAAATGTATTACAGTGCTCACGTAATTGAAGCCATCTGTCAGTGGGCTGTGTTCTGCATTAATCCTGATTATAAGGTCTCTAGCTCGTAGTCAGCAAAGTCATGGTTTCCAGTAGTAAAGAGATGTCATACATGAAAGCGCCACCTCATCCCTTGGTTTCTAGAGGTAACTGTTTACTCACACTTCCTTGTAATTTGTTCATGTTTCAGAACATTTAAGCAAATTGCATTTGCGTCATTAATTTGCAGTGGTATAAAAATGTCTGCCACCTTTCTTATTTCCTATAGGCCAAGTTTTTGAATGTTGAAAGACTTGTTGAAAGACTCATTTTAGACAAAAAACAGAATGAATTAACTGATGCATATGAAAATATTTATTAACTATGAACGTATCCGACACCAAAGAACTGTAATAAAGGTTACATTAAAGGGGTCATATGATGCGATTTCAAGTTTCACTTTCTTTGGAGTGTTACAAGCCTCTTGGTGCATAAAGAAGATCTGTAAAAAAGTTGCAAAGACTAAAGTCTCAAAAAAAAAGATATTCTTTATCAAAGTTAAGACTCAACCAACTACCTAAAAAGGACGTTCTAACAAGCCCCCACATATCTACATCACGATGTGGGTTGATTTGCATAACGCCGCCCAAATGTTGTTCACGCAAAGAAAGAAGGCGTTATTTTTTTTTTTCTCGCTGTAGTATTGTTGCCGCCACATCCATGTCGTGAAGGTGATGTGTGCTTCGTTGTGAAAGCGAAACTAATTTGTTTGGCCTTCCAAAAGAGAACAATATCCGCTTCTTCATGCCTAGAGCCTAGAGCTGATCCGTGCTGGTCGCTGAGCAAATACATCAACTTCGCGCAGAGGATCGCCGGAATCGGTTTTCACAGTGGACGAAGCGGAGTCCAGACCGGGGTCGTCACATTTGGTTGCCGCAAGCCCACCAGCCGTTCTCAGCCCCACCCGGCCTCCTCTCCCTCTAGCCCGCCTTGATCCTGGTAGAGTAGACTACAATGTTATGTTCTGTTCTGACTCACAGACTGTAAATAAGTTTTTTATATTTAAAGAATTTACCACTGACGATTCAAACCTTGAGTTTGAGCAGTGTAGAGAAGCGCTTGTTGTTTGTCATTTCTCCGATCACAAATGCAGGCATGATTTTATGTTTACGGCTCCGGCTGACACGCCATCACAGTATGTGAGGGGTGTAACATTTCTGTCTCATGCTTGAGGTATTCAGCCAATCACAAAACACTAGATAGCTGGCTAATCAGCGTACACCTCGCTTTTCAGACCAATGAGGGGAAAATGTATGTGTTTTTAAATTAAACCGCATAAAACACATTCTTACACCACATAACACAAAATAATGATTCTTTTTTAGCAAACAATCATTGACCCCTTTAACTGTTATTAAATGAATTCAATATGTCATCACCTTATTTGTACTCTCGCCATCTGAGGAAATTTGCCAGCACAAACACTCAGAAAGTATATTATGCCACGATCAAAGGGAGAGAAAAAAACCCCAGAAGAAAACAGTCATAACCACTAATCCATAACCACATTGAGAACTATGGAGGAGACTGGAATATTGGATCTGTCCAGAAGTGTTCAGGCTTAAAAGTTATCTTGTTTTAGCTAGTGATTATTATAAACTAATTTTATTTAATTGTAATACAGTAACAAGGCAGAACTTTTTACATGTAAGTCTGTGTATAAGGAACTTTGCATGCCTTTCTAATCACTTCTTGAGCAGCAGTTTATATTATAATCGTCAGGTACCTGCTGACTTGTCGCTGAACTACAGTTGTGTTTTTGAAGATACCTACTGGCTGTTTCACTCAAAGGCATCTAAGAAAACAGCAATACATCACAGATTGCTTCAAAGCAGTTTTACTGTAGTAAACGGGGACAAAAATAAAAATAAAAACCTATGCCAGTGTCAACAAAAGGGATTAATTAATCATGAATTTTAATTAGAATTAAGACTTCCATTTGAGCTAAAAAGACGCTCAATAGAAGATAATATAGTAGCAGTTTTCAGATCAGTTCAGTTCAGTTATTCAGTGACCTTGTTTGATAGTGCCAAGCAGAGCAGAATCAATACATTTTACTGAAATGTAATTGTCTTTACGGCCCACGCACACATTTGAACTTAGTTGATTTTTGTGTGTTAACCTGACTGTTAATATGTTGAGCTCAGATGGTCAGTCTCACATTAGCCTCCTGTAATTCCCCTGTTAATGGAAACTTTTCCTTATGGAATTTATTTGATCATGATTGACTCTCAGTATAAGTCACACAGTATAAAATGACTGATCAGAGCAATGTAATTACTTACTGCACTTTCCAGACAGAGATTAATCATCAGACTGAATTAGTCTTGGAAATTCTTCTTCACTTATACTATTTCTTTCAATCTCAGGCTGAACTTTCAATTTTTGCAATATGCACATAGGTACTGAACAGAATAAACTAATTTGGCTTACACAAAGGACACAGGTAAACCTTTACATACATGCACCCTTAGAACAAGTTTAATTCTTAACATTATGCTTATTTTAATATCGCTTTGGTTGCATTTCCCAACATACCAGTGCAATAATGCTTTTCTCTGAAAGCATCACCTCCCAGTGTTAACGCTGATAAATACCTAGAGAATGGTTTTTAGATGCTACAGTGGTCATGAGGGGGAGAATAATTAGCCAAAATGCACTCAGATAGAGAGCAAGAGATGTAATTACAGTAGCTAGCCTTCCTTTTAACCCACAGACTTTTCAACACAATGACATCAATACTGTCTAATTACGAGTGTGTTCCAGACATTTGTAGACCTACCCTTGCACACACGCACACGCACACACACACACCCACACAAACACCCCCAAACCCATAGTGCCTTAAGTGCTACATATGATCGTTGTGTATGATAGCGACATATGAGTATTGTCTTCTTGCATTATTGACAAGCTATTTTCCTGTTGAACACTGTAAAGCTGCTTTGAAACAATATGTAATGTATAAAGCGCTGCATCAATACATATGACTTGATTGTGTTTATTGTGGAACAGGTTACTTCACGTCATAGCATTATAGAGGACCACATCAGCTGAAACTAATTTGAACAACATTTCAAAAACTTACAACATAAACAAAAGAATGAGTTATGAATGAGTGTTCATCAGTTATGTAGTCTGAATTAAAAAGATAGATTTTTGTACTTGCTTTGCATGCGAGAATAATGGGAACGCATTGGAAAAACTAAGATCCACAATCATTCTTATACACTGGCCTAAGTTTTCAGTGATCAATAACCCTGATCAGTATTGATTTAATTACCTGCTCTTCCATTTTCAACTGTTAACTTAAATATGCAGGTCTTGGTCAACATACTTACTTCCTCTCCTATTTATGTCAATCACTTGTATTCTGGTGATCTGTAAAAATTATTTTCTCCGAAATTCACAAAGCGGAGCTGTATATCATTATTCAGCTATTGCTGTATATAATTTTAGTCTCTAAACCAAAATGTGGTAGATTTAGCAACCGTGATATTTCAGGAACTGTCCTGTCTTTGTATAGTGGTTTAATACAAATATTCTGTTTTTGGATCGGCTCCATTGGGTTGCTAAAAGTATGCTCAGACAGGCACTATTGTATGTTATCTATAACAAT
>JADLZN010007958.1:39367-78112 GCA_018155175.1 Sinocyclocheilus anophthalmus
CCAATGATATTTGTGAGCTGCATCAGAGGGCAACATTTTTAGTGAGTAATGATTTAAATTCCAGTCTGTTTCATTACACAAAGTTATTATATGAACAGAAGGCTTGGAATATAGTGGACGAATCATATGCAATACTGTAATGATGACACTCTTCATTCTTTTAGGAGCTTGCATCATTGCATGCATCTCTAATACAAAAACTTCTCTAACATGAGGGTGAGTAAACGATGGCCACTTTTTTTTATAGTCCCTTTAAGCTGGTTCAATCTGGTGCTGTCCTCTCTGTAAAAACTCATATTAAGAGCATGTGCAGAGAAGGCTTGGCATATGCTTGTTAACAGTATTTTCTTCTCCTCATCCTCGCTAGGCAAAGGTCATCCGGACACTTTGTTCTCTAACAAAACGCATAGTAAGTCGAACACTCGCAATCGGGTCAGAGCGGCAATCCCTTCTCCTCTACAAATAAAGCCAGAGAGCTTAAACCTGTTACTGTCAGCTTCTCACCTGGATCACAATCTCTCCGGCACTCCGCGTGCAAACCAATCGCCTTTATGTTCTTTTTTTTTCCCAACACGCTTACTGAGAGCTCGCTTTTCCTGTATGCTGGAGTTAAGTGATCAGAAAGCAGCCTATATGAACAGTGGATTTTGCAGTGGAATAACTAGTTGAGATGTAAAATGTGTTTTTGTGTTTTTTTTTTTAATCAGTTCTAGAACAGGAACATATTGATAAGCACACTTAGGTTTATTAAGAGAAACATTCAATCACTCTTGTCTAAAACATGGGAATATCAGTGCTCATTTATTAGTAGTGAGTCATTGTAAATTGATTTCACAATACACTTTGCGATCATGGTTACCAGGCATAGTCTATGCAAACATTATATCCAGGATATAGGCTAAAGAAATTGTTCTGTTCACTTCAGCTAGATAGTCTATATACAGTACCTGAGCCAGTAAAAACATTCTCAGATTGTACAGTGACTAACCTTTGACATGCTTGAATATGGTGCAGTATTTTTTTCTCATATTGAGTGCAGCAGTGTCATTTATGATCACTAGTAGTGGTGCATGTGATATATTGTTTTAAGTTCATTTACTGCACACTCTGAAGTAAATTAGCTATTAATGGACATACAGAGCTGTTTTACCTTCAGTTCAAGAGTAATGGTCAGTTAAGGAATGTCTAATCTTTTGCAGTATGTTTAGGTTAAGCTGAAGCTCACTTTTAGATCATATTGCACTGGCCTCGCATTTTGGTTTTTGGTGCTATTAAAGTGTATTCATTTCTCTTTCTGTTGGTATCAGTAAGACACAGTGTGTTGCATGGCAGCAGGCAGCAGCTGAGCTCTCATGTTATCAGTCTTGGCCCATATGGCCTCACGTGTCAGTGTTCATTAAAGTGAAGAGTTGTAATGAAAGATAGGGAGGAATCAAGCATTGAATGTCTTAGGCTGACGGTCAGAATCAGATACTCTCTTTACAGGATTAACTTCTTCTGCACATCCAACCTTCCTAATGATCTCCCACTCAACACACAGATTCTTTGTGTTTATATGAGTTTATTACTGCCTGATTGGTTTGGTCAAGTACAGCACACAATCGTATTACACTGTTCTAACTAGGTGTGATGCAACAAGTTTCTAGTGACAAGCAATTTGTCTGACCACACTAAGCATGAAATGGCTGTGTGATGTAATATAATCACATTATGAAGATGCATTTTAATGTTAGGGATGTGCAAAACTGACTAGTTGGTGGTTTGCCTGAAAGACTAGTTGACTAATATCTCTTAAGGGAATGCTGTATAATTTGGCTGTCTTCCCATACTTGTAATGAGAAGCAGTTATAAACCATCTGTTGTCAACAAAAGAAAAGCTTTAAGGGCTCCCTGCGTTTTTCTGTCAGAATAAAAGATTGATAGTTTTATCATTTGAAAATGAAGAAATATTGAACAAATTAACACTAATTAATGTAAAAATGAAGACTACATAAATATTATGTAGTATTTATTGTTTAACAGTGAAATATATTCTTCTCATTGTTATTATTATTATTTTATAGTCATATTATAGAGTATAATCTTAATTTTTGGGGAGCAAAATTGTGCATCTATACAAACAAGCACAGACCACCTGCATTTTCAATCAGAATCACTTTTTTTTTTAAATCAGAAAAATCACAATTACATTCAGATTAGATTCCCAAACTGTGCAGCCCTAGCATAACATAAAAAATATACATGTTCTATTTCTTGTTTTGCTTTGTGAGGACAAAATCTACATGGAAAAGTTTTATTTTATTCTTCTGAACTTTTTTTTTATTGTTACTTTGCTTTACGCCTGATTAGCTAAATCAAGCTAAAACATTAAAAATGTAGTTATAATTGATTACTGTGCACTCTAAACTGAATAGCGATGTTCAGTCAAATCTATTTATTTAGCTAAGTCTGTTTGACATTTTTGTGTTAGTTATGTCTCTTTGTGTAAAAATGTAACGCTAGTAGTAACACCCTTTTCCTCAGCAGTTGAATCATTTATAAGATGGAGGGTAATCTCAGCCTGACCCATTCATTCTGGTTCAGAGACACACGGGGCTAAAGATCACATGTAACATTAATAAATGAGCTTGTTGCTTAATCCCACAGGAGATTTTTGGATAATGGAGCCCAAAAGGCAGTTTTTTGGGGTTGAAAAAATTGACTTATAAAATGAATAGAAGTGGAGAAGAATGTAAGAGCGTAATGAGGGTGGAAAGAAAAAGGAAAGGCCTGTTGTCTGTGAATGCAAATATCAAATGTTTATGTATAATCCAACTCACTTGCCTGTTAGTACAGCATCTGCTACTACAGCAACTAACACCAGAATGATTTGTGTTGTGACCTTTGTTTAAAACAAATACCGTCTTTCTTTGCCGGCTTCATTAGCATGAGTCAAATGTAGTTCTTTGTACATCTCAGCCCATGATTTCAGTTGTGCCCTTGACATGTGTTCAGTCAGGCCAAGGCAGCGGGCCAGGGAGGAAGCTGAAAGATTCGAGTGTTGCTTTCGGTGGCGGTGGCTCTTCGTCTCTGATTCAGGAGGTCAGTAATCACTCCCACCCCCCATTCCTCATTTCTGCTCTCTTTCTGCTTTGTTCAAATTGCAATCACACCCCCTTTTACTGGCCCCAGGCCTCCCTGTAACAACCCCTTCACCCAAACAGTAGTGACAGCCTGGAAAACTAACGCCTGTCTTGATGATAGCATTAAAGACAAATACAATTCTTTTTTTTCTGCCTGATGAAGCAATAGTGTGGAATCTTTGGGGCAGATCACCCAAATAATAATGTGTTTTTTTGTTTGCTTTTTTGTTTCTCATACAATAAAAGTCAGAGGTGTGCAGTGTGGTTCTAAACTATTTTGGCTTTCATTGTGAGAACAAAAAAACTAATTTAAGATATCTTCATAAGTCATACAAGTTTTGAACAACACAATGGTAAGTAAATGATGACAAAATATTCATATTTGGGTGAACTACCCCTTTAAATGTCATCTAAACGGCTTACTAGTGTAGTACTGTCAAAATTCACTTCTGTATCGTTTAGTTCTTTGCTTGATTCAGAGGTAGATGCTAAACACATGCATGAACACAATTTTTCTTTAAACCATGTGAAAACACGTAACGTAACCTGATTTGTTATGAGTGAAGAATTAATTCAGCTGCTAAAGCATCAACAATCCACTTCTAAGACAAAGTAATGTCTGTCCTAACTCCAAAGTTTGATACTATCAAGGCCCAATTAAATCCAGTGCTGAATTCATGAATAAGTGCTGCTCAACTGACCAGCCAGTGCCCTATATATTTCACAACCCACATGCAGCATAGAAGGCCTGCTTTGTTTTTAATGGCCAGCAATGAATTCAAGGGTCAATTAGAGCCTGAATTCCACAGGCATGTGATTCAACATTCCCCACCTTCATGAAAGAAACCTCAATTACAGCAGACTCTTTAATGCAGAAGACAGCTCTGTTTTAAAGCCGTTGATCATTTCACTCATTTAAGAAGGGCAATTTCAGTACTATTGCTATGGATGCCATTGACTTCAAACTGACTTCCACACCTCCATGCTAAAAGTTTTGCAGGTCAGTAAAAGAGTCCTCTGCTTGCTGGTGCCACGGCGGTGGAGAAACAGCAAACAATTAATAGTTTAAACAGCATCAGACGCCTCTGGATCCCAGGGATTGTTTACTTTACAGATTTTGCCCTGCACCCAAATCCTTTCCTGCTGCTGTAAAGATGATTTATCAGGTCTGAAGGGAACTATGAAATATTTGAAATGAAAACAAGCTTGTGTTGCGTTTTGCTCTGAGGGTTTGTTTTTTTCCGTCTGGTTCAGTTGTTAAAGAAGGCCGTAACCTAAAATATTTCCACTCTAAAATAAAAAGCAACACAGCCATTGAAATGTGGTTTGTGAAGAAATGTGAAGAAACAGAGCGGCGGGGGTATTTTAAAATTCATCTTAAATGTCTGTAGTTTAAATTTTTTTTAGTTTTTTTTTTACTTTATTCCTCAAGCACATATCCTCAAAAGCAGGAAGGTTTGATTTCCTCCAGTTTGCCGGTCGTAGTGAATGCATTGTTTCACGTGCTGTTTAAAAAAGAAAAACATTTGCAAGGTCATTTGTTATGTTTTCATGATAAATAAACCAGAAATAAGTTTATGCTGTTCATAAAAGTTGTTAGTTCTGATTTTTCATATTTTGATGAAGTTTAAGAATTACAATAAATTTTATTTTTAAGTGTTTTTCAGATTGGAATATACAGGTGTTTAATGGTTATTTTAGTGTAAACTCTCTTTAAAGAATATATCATTATCACTGAATTCAGGTTCTCAGTGATTTATTCAATAAGATTCGAAAATATCTATTTCTAAACAGTGAGATGCATTTATCACCCTATAAATATATGGTATCGTAGAAAACATGTCTGTATTTAAGAAATGTCAATATTTTCTACTGTACAGCATCAAAAACTAAGTTACTCCAGCAGGAAATCAAGGAACATAAATGGATTCTAAGGAAATAATGATTTTTGCTGTTTTTTATGTGAATTATAGTAACAGCAGACTGTGCTGAACCAATCAAATGCCAAATGTCAGCAGAGCAAAAAGAAAATGGACTCTGACCTTCAGTGCACAATAAAGTAAAGAGCAGAGGCTGCTTTTGTCCACGCCATTTGTGGACGATTTCAATATTGTGCAAGAGATTTAAGTAAGAGTACCGGGATCCTCTGATAGCATCTATTGAATGTTTGTATGCCTGTATTTACCATTCACACTTCTTTTTGTGTTTCACTCTGAACTCAGTTCCATTCATTTGTGTTAAATATCAGCACTTCCACAGAAGAAGGGCCAGCTTGAAATGGATTTCTTCCATAGATATGGATTTGATGTTTTTCTATGTGAACTAGGGCTGTGCGATTAATCGAAATTGTCATAAAATCGCGATTTGAGCGTGCACGATTTTCTAAATCGCTTTATAGCACGATTTTCCGCGCCCCGACCTCCCACAGTATGCTATCCGAACCAATCAGAATGCAGCGTGCATAAATGGAGCACGAGAACAGAACAGATCGGGCGGGCATAAAAACGTAATGCCAGGTTCACACACTCCGTCTGTGGTGCGTATTTTTTCCGTGCCCATGTTAACGGATCAGAGCGTTCACACTGCACGTGATTGCGGTCGGGCAGTGCGCTCCAGGAGCGGTGCGTCTGCAGCAGTCATGCTGCGATCGTTTCCGCACGGAGTCTATTTCTGCTGTGCTGTCACAAGTTCTGATTAAAGTGACAGCGCATTATTTGCTGTAAAAAAAAATTTTTTTAAACAATGGGATTGACATGGAAATTTAGTAATTACACCATAAATGCATATAATTAAAGTCTACTGTTTCACAGTCAAAACACATGGCTTTTTGGCTAGGTTTAAAACAAATAAAAGTGCACTTTTAGATAAACAAGGGAATAATAAATGGCACTCGTGGTGGTAGTTAAACAAAGTTATATTTATTGAGTTTAAACGTGAATATGTACAGTATATGAAAGATTGTATTACTGTACTGTGGTAAAAGAGAATCACAATGCTGAAAAAGCATTTTCAGAAACAACGTTTGGATTTGAAATCAAAATAATGGATAAATGTTGTGTTTGTGGTAAACAGCCGCGGATCAGGAGTGGACTGCAAACGCGTCCTGTGCGAAAGCAAAATGAGTCTGTGCTGCTTCTGCACCGCATACACATACTGTATACGCACTGCAGACGGAGTACGTGTGAACTTGGCGAAACAATCTAGTTCAAATCTGGCAATGCCACAAAGATCTCTATGACCAATGCATGGCAAAAAAACTTTGAAAAACATTCAGAACCGCTTTGTTTACACTTTTACTTAGTGATTATTTTGCCTTATGTCTGTTCTAGAGACATGTTACAGCTTTTTTGATAAAGCTCTAATTGATTTTCTTTTGGAAATGTTTCAAATTCACACTGAATGCATTAATGACTGTAAAGCATGTCTGTGTGTGTCAAAATCGTGATTAAAATCAAAATCGCAAAATTTATCAAAGAAATCGCGATAGGTTTTTTTTTTCCATATCGCACAGCCCTAATGTGAACGCAAAAACTTTCAATTTCTGCATAAAAATGTGTATGTAGAATTAATTTGAAAAAGAATACAGATTTTTTAAACAGTTTTTGTTCCCTCAGATTTCTTCAGTGTTTGTTAGTTCACACTTTTGTCTCCATCTTCCTCTGTTTGTTTCACAGGTGAGAATTATTTTCCTAAAATAGGTAGCACCTCAGCTCGTTTCTGGTTTACAGTGTGGGAAAAAATTATTTAGTCAGCACCGAAGTGTCAAGTTCTCCGCCTTTTAAAAAGATGAGAGAGGGCCCTGTAATTTTCATCATATGTATGACTCAACTATGAGAGAACAAATGATACAAAAAAAAATCCCGACAATCACATTGTAGGATTTTTAAAAGAATTTATTTGCAAATTATGGTGAAAAATAAGTATTTGGTCAATAAAAAATTTAATCTCAATACTTTGTTATATACCCTTTGTTGGCAATGACAGTGGTCAAACGTTTTCTGTAAGTCTTCAACAAGGTTTTCACACACTGTTGCTGGTATTTTGGCCCATTCCTCCATGCAGATCTCCTCTAGAGCAGTAATGTTTTGGGGCTGTCGCTGGGCAACACGGATTTTCAACTCCCTCCAAAGATTTTCTATGGGTTGAGATCTGGAGACTGGCTAGGCCACTCCTGGACCTTGAAATGCTTCTTACGAAGCGTCTCCTTCGTTGCCCGGGCGGTGTGTTGGGGATCATTGTCATGCTGAAAGACCCAGCCACGTTTCATCTTCAATGCCTTTGCTGATGGAAGGAGGTTTTCACTCAAGATCTCACGATACATTGCCCCATTCATTCTTTCGTTTACACGATCAGTCGTCCTGGTCCCTTTGCAGAAAAACAGCCCAAAGCATGATGTTTCCACCCCCATGCTTCACGGTAGGTATGGTGTTCTTTGGATGCAACTCAGCATTTTTTCTCCTCTAAACACGACAAGTTGAGTTTTTACCAGAAAGTTATATTTTGGTTTCATTTGACCATATGACATTCTCCCAATCCTTTTCTTGATCATCCAAATGCTCTCTAGCAAACTTCCGACGGGCCTGGACATGTACTGGCTTAAGCAGGGGGACACGTCTGGAATTGCAGGATTTGAGTCCCTGGCGGCGCAGGGTGTTACTGATGGTAGCCTTTGTTACATTGGTCCCAGCTCTCTGCAGGTCATTCACTAGGTCCCCCCGTGTGGTTCTGGGATTTTTGCTCACAGTTCTTGTGATCATTTTGACCCCACGGGGTGAGATCTTGCGTGGAGCCCCAGATCGAGGGAGATTATCAGTGGTTTTGTATGTCTTCCATTTTCTAATAATTGCTCCCAGAGTTGATTTCTTCACACCAAGCTGCGTACCTATTGCAGATTCAGTCTTCCCACCCTGGTGCAGGTCCACAATTTTGTTTCTGGTGTCCTTTGAAAGCTCTTTGGTCTTGGCCATGGTGGAACTTGGAGTGTGACTGTTTGAGGTTGTGGACAGGTGTCTTTTATACTGATAACGAGTTCAAACAGATGCTATTAATACAGGTGGAGGACAGAGGAGCCTCTTAAAGAAGAAGTTACAGGTCTGTGAGAGCCAGAAATCTTGCTTGTTTGTAGGTGACCAAATACTTATTTTCCCGAGGAATTTACCAATTAATTCTTTAAAAATCCTACAATGTGATTTTCTGCAATTCTCATTTTGTCTCTCATAGTTGAGGTATACCTATGATGAAAATTACAGGCCTCTCTCATCTTTTTAAGTGGGAGAACTTGCACAATTGGTGGCTGACTAAATACTTTTTTGCCCCACTGTATATATAGGTGAACACAATTGGATTAATAGAGCTAAAAGTCATATCCGTGAAATACTCAAGATCCCTTCTGGTCCCTTCCTCCTCCAAAGGGGTACAGGGAAGCAATCAGTAAATTCTGATTGAAGTCCTCACTAAATCAATACAAATCAGATATATCCTGTAATGCCATAGATCCGCTAGCTGACCTAGCGCGTTGTACATCTTCACTCTGGTTTGCCCTGCCTATCTTTAACCAAATAGCACATTAAACTTGGTGACAGAGCAAAAACTCATCACTTAAAATAGTATATGTCAACAGTTTGTTTATCCAGGGAACAAAAAGCAGTAAAAGTTGTCCTGCTGAAATCATAGATAATGTAAGATGATTTTTTCCGTATGCAAATGAAAGTGCAGCCATGCATAATTTTTGTGTATTGATGAAGTTGTTGGGGTCGAAACATGTCCAATCATGATTGACCGCACTGTTAAATAGCAGCCAATGTTATCAACAGAGGACATTATCCACTTCTCCTAGGATGAGGCCTAATGAAGTTAAATAGAATTTTGACAAGACAATGGATTTGTTTTCCTTCCTTGATTCCATTCTCTCCCTCTCAGCGCTCATGATAAACTGTAGAAAAGAACTCAGAGGGAAACGAATTATTCAAGGCTGCTCGAAAGGGGGGCGAAAGATCAATAACAAACCTTTCCAGTGAAGGCCTCTACAATTTGGGTTTGAGTTAGTGCTTAGGTGCAAAAACTAAATTCTTAGCGTCAGAGAAACCGTAAGGCTTGGCACTGGATCTGGCCCCTGCTCAGGGGGTGATCGCTGACCAATAAAAATTTACAACACATAGCTGAGAGGAAGTAGCTTGTACAGCAACCTAGCTACACAATTACGTGGTGAAGTACACTACCATTCAGTTTGGGGTTGGTAAGATTTTTTAATGCTTTTGGAAAAAAGTCTCTTATGCTCACTAAGGCTGCATTTATTTGATCAAATATACAGTAAAAACAATAATATTGTGAACCAATTATTTCAATCTCCAGTCTTCAGTGTCACATGATCCTTCAGAAATCATTCTAACATGCTGATTTGGTGCTCAAGATACATTTCTTATTATTATAAATTTTGAAAACTGCTTAATATTTTCGTGCAAACCGGGAACAATCCCAAATCAAGAAAATAGTAAGTTACTGTCACTTTAAGATGGCTCCCATAGAAACATGATCCTCTTCAATCAGCATTTGCCTCTGTGAAATCTAACATGGGGTTGCTGACTCTTCGTTTCTGTTTAGCATAAGCAGAATCTGATGACCTTTGACCTATTTGTAGACCTCACCCCCTCTCATCGCCATAAAACTAGGCTTGCTGCACATAGATTCCTCACTTGGTCATTGATCATTAAGGAGATCAAAGGGTTAGTGAAACGATCAGTCGTGGCACACACTATACTGTGAAGCGATCAGTAGAACAATCCTCTCGTTCTTAAAACCTATACGGTAGTGTGGTATTTGACAATGAAAATATATCAAGTATATAATATTAAATAATGCAACATGCATTTCTTAGGAAGGTGTGATGTCTGTTGTTGGCGTGTTGTGTGTGTGGATGTGTGTATATATAGTGCTCACCTTTCACCTCTCATCACTCACTGCTCAACTGTGTCTCCATGTAGCTTCAGTGTGTGTTTCTGACTAGCTCATGTTTGTTCCACTTCTTTGTCGAATGCAGGAGAAATGTGCTGTATTCCTCAGAGCTGACCACGACTCATATTCCCTCTCTTCAATAATTCAGAGCTAGTGTCGTAAAGCTGTTACTTAAAGGCCTCTTCCGTCAGTGTCATTTTGTTGGCTTATATGTTGTTCCTGCTGTGTATCATCTGCTTAGACAAATGTTTTATGATCAACAGTAAATTTGACAGGCCAGTGCTGTTCAGTAGATAATTTCCAGATGGTATTTACAAGGAGAAGTGAGTGTGACAAGGATTTTAAAGATATATTTATTCAAGATTATAACAAGTAATTGCATTGCTTACATTTCAGCTACTATGTAGTGCTAAAACTACTACTGTATATACTAATGTAAGAAATTAATACTTTTATTCTGCAAGGATGCATTAAATTTTTCAAAAGTGACAGTAAAGAAGTTTGTTACAAAATAAAAAAATTACAAAATAATTTTGTTACAAAAGCTTTCTAAGATATTAAGCAACACAGTTGTTTTCAAGATTGATAATAAGAGGAAATGTTTGGGCACATTACAATGATTTCTGAAGGATCATGGGACAATAAAGACTGGAGTAATGGCTGCTAAAAAAATTCAGCTTTGCCATCACAGGAAGAAATTTATTTTTGAAATATATTAAAGGAAAACAACTAGTTACAATTGTAAGAATATAATACAATACTTCTGTAGCCTTAGTGAGCATAAGAGTTTCAAAAACATAAAAAAAATCTTACTGACACCAGACTTTCGAACTGTAGTGTACAAACAATCAAAAAAACGTTTTACAATTAATTGAAATTATATTATAAAAGCAATGGTGCTGTAGAACAGACCAGCTACGATGGGTGTTTTTATCAATGTTCTAAATAAGATGACGGTTAATTACACTTCTTCCTTTTTCCCCAATACTGAATAAGATAGCTAAAAAAGTTGTGATAAATTGGTTTAACACTAAATATTTCAGTTTACGCCTGTGCATCATGCTTCCACTTATATCAGCATATTTTACAATAAGAGAAATGGGTTTTTTGGATGTTCCAGACCTATTAGATGAACCACACCGGATAATTATATAACAGTTTATCTATATTTATATAGTACAATTATATCTAATATATATATACAGTTGCTTGTGAAAATAGTTTTCATATTTTGCGAAATCATTTTTTTCACATTTTGTTAATTTTGCTGCCTTATGCAAACTGCTTTAAAGTTACGTTTTTCCCCCACATCACTGTCTACACTACATCCACCCATAATGGTAAAGCAAAAACGTTTGAAATCTTTGCAAATTTATTAAAAATACAAATCTTATATGATTCCATTGCATAAGTATTCATATTATTTGGGACAGTTGAAATTTAGCTCAGTAGCATTAATTTTGCTTGTAGATGTTACTACACTTCGATTGAAGTTAACCTCTGGCAAATTCAATTGAATGGGTATGATTTGGAAGGCACCACACATCCTTAAAGGGGTCATATGATGGATTTTTCAGTTTTTCCTTCTCTTTGAAGTGTTACAAGCTCTTGGTGCATAAAGTAGATCTGTAAAGTTGCAAAGCCTAAAGTCACAAACCCAAAGAGATATTCTTTATCAAAGTTAAGACTCTGCCACGCCCCCCTAAAACGGCTCGTTCTAACACGCCCCCACATATCTACCTCACTATGTAAAAATATTAGCATAATGCCGCCCAAATATGCACGCAAAAGAGAAGGCGTGTTTCAGTAACCGCAGTTAGTGTTGAAGCAGTCGTGTCAGGGAGACGCTGTGTGTTTCTGTGCTAAAGCAAAAGCACTTTAGTTGGCCTTCCGAAAGTAGATGCATTTAGAAATTTTTAAGATTACTTACAACAGAACAGCATTGCATTTTATGGATGACCGTTTCGTGTACCTAGGAGAGGAGGTAATTCTGACTTTGCTATGACAATCTGGTGCTTCTGAATCAGCTACTGTTTTGTTATTAGTTTGAGTATTTGCTATTGACTGTTCAAATGTGGAGTTTTGCGCATCGTGTGTTTGTGTGTGAGAGAGAGAGAGAGAGAGGAGAAGAGAGAGAGAGAGAGAGAGAGGGACACATCACAGTGGAGTCAGCTGTCTTAACCGTGGCTTGTGTACTGCAACACATACCAGCTTCATCACTGTGTTTTGGTCACGCGCCTTTGTTCCCCTTTCGGGCTCTGTCTTTACATTATTTTGAAAGATGAAGCTCGCGATAATGGAAAGGGCCATCACAATGCATTGGTTCACTGGACCAATCAGAGCAGACTGCGCTTGTCGGATGAGGGACTTTGTAGAAAACTAAGTGTTTGAGAGAGGTGGGGCATAGAGGAACTACAATAATGTACATTATTTGAAAATAATTTTTTTGAACATTAAAGCATGTCACATAGGCTGTTACCCAATACACAATATGATCTTTAAAAAGCATCCAGATGACCCCTTTAATAAAAGTTCAAACAGCTGATAATGCATATGAGAGCAAAAACCAAGCCCTGATGTCAAAATAACTGCCTGTAGAGCTCAGAAACATGTTTGCATCAAGCCACACATCTGTGGAAGATTTCAGAAAAAAATTCTGCTGCAATGAAGGTTCACAGAAGCATTTAGCCTCCATTGTCTATAATGGAAGACGTTTGGAACAACCAAGACTCTTCCTAGAGCTGGCCTCCTGGCCAAACTGAGCAGTTGATGGAGAAGGGCTTTGGTTTGAGTGGTGATCAAGAACCTGATGGTCACTCTAGTTGAGCTCTATGATCATATGTGGAGATGGGAGAAATCTAGAGAAGGACACATATCACTGTAACACTCCACCGATCTGGGCTTTATGTCGGAGTGGCCAGACTCAATCCTCTCCTCAGTGAAGACACATGAAAACACACTTGGATTTTGCATAAAAACACCTAAAGGACTCTCAGACTGTGAGAAACAAGATTCTCTGGTCTGATGAACCTCAATTCCAAGCATCATGCTTGAAGGAAACCAGCTCTGCTCATCACCTGCAGAGTACCATCCCAAATTTAAAGTGTGTTGGTAGCAGCCTTATGCTGTGGGGCTGTTTTTCAGCGGCAGGGACTGTGGGACTCATCAGAGTAGAAGAAAAGCTCAATGCACCAAAATATTGAGTTAGCCTTAATGAAATCCCAGTCCAGAGCATTCAGAACCTTAGACTGGGCAGAAGGTTCACCTTCCAGCAGGACAATGAACCTAAACACAGCAAGAGTGGCTAATAGACAGCTCTGTGAATGTCCTTGTGTGGCCCAGCCACAGCCTGAGCTTGAACCCAATCAAATATTTCTGGAGAAACCTGAAAATGTGCATCTGCCCCATCCAACCTGACAGAGCTCGAGAGGTGAACAAGTGAGGTGAAGAATGGCAGATAATTGACAAATGCTGATGAGCAAAGCTTGTCGCATCAAAAAAAAAAGACTTGAGACTGTAAAGGCGCTTCAGCTAAATATTTAGTTAAGGGAATTAATACTTATGCAATGTACATATTTCAGTTTTTTTCATTTTTAATAAATTTGCAAAGTTGTCACAAATCAGTTTTTTTGCTTTGTCATTATGGTGTATGAATTGTAGATTGATGTGGAAAAAAGTAATTAAAGCAGTTTAAAGTTATAATGCAACATAACAAAATGTGAAAAAAAAATACTTTCGCACTGTGTGTGCATTATTATATCTGGGAAGAAATACCAACAACACCACATTTAATATTTATGTATATTGGCTTCTACATTATCATACATGGTTATGTTACAGTATATGTCAATTACTAATACATTATCATAAGTTTCTACTAATGCTTAATCCGACACTTGATTAAAACACCTTTCTATTGTTTAGATTTTTATTTACATTTACATTTAGTCATTTTACAGACGATTTTATCCAAATTGATTTACAAATGAGGACAATAGAAGCTATCAAAATCAACAAGAGAGCAATGATGTGCAAGTGCTATAACAAGCCTCAGTTAGATTAATGCAGTACACGTAGCAAGTTTTTTTATTTTATTTCATTTTTTAAAGTATTAATAAATAAAAAGAAACCGATATAATAGAAAAAGAATAGAGCAAGCTTTTTTTTATTTTGATGTGATTTTGATCTTGTTAATGTAGCGCTGTAAAAATAATAACCAGATATGTTTTTGATGTCTATACATCAGCTGAAAAAAAATTATCTTGAGTATGATACCTTTTTTTAATTGTAATTTTTATTATTTTTTTGCATAAAAGTTTTGTTGTTACGTTCAGGATGTAATACTTGAGTGTGTTTTGCAGGTATAATTGTGGTATACTTCACCATCTGCTTTTACAATTGCTATTTTGACCCCTTCTCTGGCAAGGAATGGCATCCCCCACTGATGATGTGTGCACTTTTGGTCATACATTTATAGCCTGACACCCCCCCCCCCCCCCCCTCATTTCCCCACTCCTGCTCCTCCATCCTTTCATAGTCCCCTTCTCTCTCTCTCTTTCTCCCTCAGGGCTGACCTTGTTTCTTTAATTATTTATCCATCATATTTGTATGGCAAGAATTTGTTACAAAAGAGCCCAGTGGATGTGTTGGTTTAAGCCCCGCCCCCTCAGCCATACGCAGTGAGGTGACAGTGCAATACACCCTTTGTGATCGTGACAGGTGAAGAGAATTGATGAGATGAAGCCAGCGATTTCCTGCCATTTAAAGACTGGCTCCATATGTCCGTTGATTTATGGTGTGCTTCGTGATCATCTGTTATATAAATTAGGTTATTATAATGAAGTTAAACTATTGCAAAAGCAGGTTAAGTACAGATTTGGAAACTGGATGGCAATTAGATGGGTTGCGTGCCTTTCTAATAGAGCTTATAGAATGATGGAATACACCCTCACCCTCATGTTGTTCCAAATCTGTATGGAAAACAAAAGAATGTATTTTAAAAAACATCTCAGTGTTTTTGATGCATACAGTGAAAGCCAATGGGGTCCACTGTTGTTTAGACTCCAACAGTCTTCAAGATATCTTCTTTTGTGTTCCATAGAAGAAAAAAACATGCGGATGAGTAAATGATGACAGATTTTTCATATTTGGGTAAACTATCTCTTGGCGTGCACAAAGAATCAGAATCACTTTTATATGTCATGTTTAATGCAGGTCTCATGTCAGCACAGTACGTACTCAAGAAAATGCTCAGGTAATTTGCGTTGATACACAGCCCAGCATGTATGCTTTAAATTAAAATGACTGGTTTACAAATTAGACTTGCAATATATTTTGGGATTTTGTAGGATGCAAAATGAGGAGTCGTCATTTTTGGACTAGACATGTAGACAGTCATGTGCCTCGTAATTTTTTACTCTACTAGCACAGTGTTAATGTCAGCATTATTTTGTGAATTGCAGAGCTTACAATGAACATGCACACACTGCCACCAGTCACACATTTCGCCCACTTATAAGGTCTGCTAAACCAAACAAGACATGACCGAGGGATATACACTGTAGCCTACATGAAAAATGTGTCTTATCAGAGCTGACAATACACACAATAAGCCTTGCGTGAACAGAAATGAAACTCCAAATCCTTTAAACCAAACAAACAGGTTATTAGAAGGTTAGATAGCTTGTAGTGTAGGACAGGCTTGGTTTTACTACCTCTGTGTGTAGTATCTACATGTAATGCTAATACTGCTAATGTCAGTAAAGTCCAGAATGTAAAAGGTCGGTCATGGTTTCTGTTGGATTGGTTGTTTGGTATTTGGCTAATGGAATGTAGTCTGCTGTAGTATTTGATTAATAAAGACGGCTCTGTGTGGTATGGTAGCCATCTTGAGCCTGGCTGTCAAAGACCATAAAAGGTTAGCTCACACAGGAGCTGCACTGTTGATATGACAGAGCCCCTTGCCTTCAGTGCACACAAGCTGTGGGAAACACCAGCCCCTCCTGACAAACTCATACATACACAAAACACTCACTCTTTCTCCCTGTACTACACACGCGCACACACAGACACACCAAATCTTGAAACGCAGAGCAGTCAACATGAGCTCATCCATCACGGATCTATTCAGGGCTCCAGCTCCCTCTTTGTTCGCTAGTGTTGGCTGCAACCCAACTTTACTGAAAGTTATATGAACTTATTGCTGGTGGTCTTGGGCAGTAAATTCTACCGATGCAGGGATCGTACTGCTCACTGGTACTTGTAAACAGCCACCAATATCACTGTCCAAGTACTGGCTATTGACATAATTCAGTTTCCCAGAATACGAGGGCAAATGAATAAAGATGACACTATAACCGAAATCTACAGAACTAGTCCTGCCCCTCCTTTGGCTCAGAGCATGTGTCACGCAGATTTAATCAGCCTCCCCTGCATGGCTTTATCTAGCCAGACATCTTAGATTAGTGAGTAGACTGCAGTATAGTGAAAATGATTCACTGTCCTTGTTTTATTTATGATTGAGAACTTGAGCAAGGAAATTGAAATGGTTCAAAGTCACTGTCAAAGTGTTTACACCATTCCAAAAAATTTATTCAAAGAAAGATTTTGCTTTCTTTTGAATTTTCTATTCATTAAACAATCCTGAAAAAAGCATCACTGTTTCCACAAAATTAAACTGCACAACTGTTTTTAACATTGATAATAAAATGTTTCTTGAGCAGCCATCGCATATCTGAATGATTTCTGATGGATCATGTGACTGAAGACTGTAGTAATGGCTGCTAAAAATTCAGATTTGCCATCACGGGGCTCGCAAAATCGCTAGCCAGATGTCCCAGGGCTATTGTGCCTTCTAGTCGGGCTACCTAAATGTATCAACGGCCCTTAAAAACAAGGTTCCCGTTTGTCCTTAAAAAGTGTTCAATTTAGTTTGATCAAATTTAAGACCATAAAAGTCTTAAATACCTTAAATGGTATAAGAAAAGTCTTAATTATAATAATAATTTATAATGATCATTTCAAGAGGTCTTACATTTGAGGACAGAAAGACCAGAATGGCGATATGGCTGAATGTGATGATGAAGGCTATGATTTTTCATTTCATAAATGTACCCGGGACTCACAAAACCAGTCGCATTCCGTCTGGGTAACAACAAAGAAAAGACAGGAAAAAAAAAGTTATCTTTTGTAGCAATAGCCGAAAATATATTGTATGGGTCAAAATTATTGTTTTTTTTTCTTTTATGCCAAAAATCATTAATATATTAAGTAAAGATCATGTTCAATGAATATATTTTGTACATTTCCTACTGTAAATATATTAAAATTTAATTTCTGATTAGTAATATACATTGCTAAGTACTTCATTTGGACAACTTTAAAGGTGATTTTCTCAATATTTAGATTTTTTTTGCACCCTCAGATTCCATCGTTTAATAGTTGTAGTCTCGAAAAATGTACCCTTATGACATGGTTTTGTGGTCCAGGGTCACAAATATGAGCGCTGCACGTTTCGAAATTCCAAAACAGGTGCGGGTGTTTTTTATGAATGTATCTCTGAAGGGAACCGACTGTCCTCAGAAAGGTTTCAATGACATTTTAATTTCATCTTACCTATAATTCCTGATAAAGCAGCATTTATGAGCTCAGCGCTGTTTTGTGCTAGCCATTACTGGGGAAACCTATGTTTGTTGAATTTTACAAAAGAATAAATTTCCTCAAACAGTATAGAAATGTATTTTCTTTTGAGAGGGAGGCACCATGCAGGGCCGTCTTGATCTTTTGAACATGTATCCATGAGTCTGGATTTCTTGGTTTTACTGCTTGGTCATGTTGCTCTGCATTATTTATTTGTACAGAGGGAATAGTTTCCAAGTGCCTTACATTGGTTACCTATGATTTATTCACACAGCTTTATATTGGTTTAGAGGCGGATATGTGCATTTCCATCTGCTGGGTCTGACTTATACTACTGTTTTGATTAACTGTTCATGGACCCAGGAGTATTAGAGCCATATGCCGCTCAGGAGAAGAAAATCTAATGACTAATCCACTCTGAGTGCTGAATTAAGAAATCAGTTCCTGCTAATAACCTACAGATCTCAGAGATATTGTTTCAATAATGGATTTTAAAAACCACAAATTCTTGTAAAGAATTATATTTTTACAGCGTTAAAATATGAAGTATTCGGTAGCATTAGAACAAATGGGGTTTTTACATCTCACTGTATGTCCCAAAGCAAGACACTATTTCCTCAGCAACTCTTGTCAGGCTGCCAGAGATCTTCACTGGTGTTCTTGCAATCCACCAACATGCTTTATGTTCACTACACACCTCTATATAGTGGGGTCCAAAAGAATGCATTGAAATCTGGGATTAAATATTTTGATCTAATTTAAACCTGGAACATTCAGAAAGTTAGGTTGTCTTAGCAAATATTTGCATGTGGTTTCTTTTTTTTAAATTCTATTTCAGTTTTTTATTAACAGCCCAAGTTTTACAGTAAACAGTCAAATTTTGTTTGGGTTCAACAGTAAGGAAATGTGACATAATAATGTCAACCTGTGAACATTTACAGTTTTATGCAAAAGCTGGGACCCTGCATGGGAGGCTGCATAATGATTAGCTCTTTCTTTATAAGTAAAGATTGTAGTGATATACCATTCAGTTTCTTGAGAAAACTGCATAATGTGATGTTTTATAGACAGAAATTCTTAGTGTTGCAGCATTGAGCTGTATGAAATAAAGTCGAATGTGAAAAATATGCTGTGCAAAAGTTTGGGCACCCTTTCAGTTGTGTTGATTTTAATACCTGTAGTCTCTTATTGCTGATTAATTACAACACAATAATGATTTGATTGGCTCAGTGAACCTTAACACTGCAAACTCAGGTGCAGCCCATCATGAAAAATTATATTTAATAGGGGTGCTCCGATTGATCGGCTACCGATCGCTATCGGCTTATAATCACTTTGGGATGATTGATCGGCGGTCTCTAAAAGGCCAATCTCAAAAAAACGACCTCAAACAGATGACGCCCGTGAGAAGTTTGACACGACATGCAGTGGTACCGTCTCAGTCTCTTTCTGGCGCAGGGTGAAATAATTATAATGCTGAAGGATGTACTATAAAATACCTTATAAAGTCCTTTGAAAACCTTGTGTTGATGTCTTTCACAACAGCGTGAGTGAATCAACCCACCGCGTGCGCGCTCTCCTGTTCCCTCTCAAATACGCAATGCTTCTCACCACACAGATCGCCTGTCTATAAGCGGAGCTGCACGCTGCACCGTTGACACAGAAATTGTCCACTTGCACAGTCGGCAGTGTCACATCGTCCAACTAAAGTTTTATAAATTGGCATTTCTTTTTTAAATTCTTTCTTGCCAGTGTTTAACAATTCGTGCTCTCGCGCTCATCCTGGAGAACTATCGCTCGTGCACCTCGCAGCACCCACACTACGCCGGTCACATTACTCCGTTTGCAGTGCAAGTACTTGTGCGTATTTTTTTTTCTTTTTTTGTTTTCCCCGCCTTTTCCCGCGCTCATGTTAAACAGCTTAAAGCGTTCACCTGCACACTGGTTGCGGTCTGGCATGGGGACTTCAGATTGTCGTCTGCACAGTGCAAGAGATCGTTTGTCTATTTCTGCTGTGCTGCATGCGTTGAATTAAAGTGACAGCGCATTGTTTGCAGTAAATATGAACATGGCTTGACACGAAAATGTAGTAATTACATCATAAATGCATATTATTAAAGTCTAATGTGTTTCACAGTAAACACATATGGCTTTATGGCTAGGTTTAAAGGGAAAGAGCACTCTTAGATAAACAAGGCAATAATAGATGACACTCATGGAGGTAGGAAAACAAAGTTATTTATTAACAGCAGGATTGCTTGTAATAAAGATTTAAATGCAAAAGAAAAAAAGGCAGTAGCGCTGACTATTTCTGTCAATGGTAAGTCTGTGATAACGTAAGAAAAGTAGTTTAAACATTTTGCCAATTGCTTGAGCAACTTAAAATATAAATCTAGAAGTAAATGCAAAAGTAAAAAGCATTGAATAATGTGTTGCTTATATTTATTGTGTTTAAACATGTCTGTTAAAGATTGTATTACTGTGCTGTGTAAAAAAAGAATTGCAATGCTGATAAAGCATTTTCAGTGACAATGTTTGGATTTGAAATCAAAATAATGAATAAATGTTGTGTTTGTGGTAAACATCGGTAGCGGACTCTTGTGTGAAAGCACAGTCTGTGCTGCTTCTCCCTCTCACAAGAGTCACCTAAGAGGGGAATTTCATAAAAAATGAAATTCAGGCCCTGAATAAAGGTCTAAAAATCCGGATTGGAGTATCACTATAAATAGTTATAAATGATAAAAAGAAGGCTTTAAAAAAGATCGGTATCGGCAGATACTGCTTTCTGTGATCGGCGATCGGCCTCAAAAATCCTGATCGGAGCACCCCTAATATTTAAAGTAGCTAATTGCTAGTTGTGCTTCTCCTTGATTCTCTAATGGAAAGTAGCAACATGCGAAACTCAAAAGAACTCCCTAATGACTTAAAAACTAAGATAATTTGTCAGTAAGAATTAGGAAGGTCGCAAGGATTCCACCCAGTATCAGCAGATTCTTTAGAACAATGTTCAAGAATCTGTCAAGAGCTTGAAGTTATGCAGGGATTGGTTGTTTCAGCAGGACAATGATCCAAAGCATTGATCCAAATCTACCAAGGAACTCATGCACAGACACAGATACAATGTTCTAGAATGGCCATCCCAGTCCCCAGACTTGAATATCATCGAAAATCTAGACTCTGGATTTGAAGCAGGCTGTCTATGCTCGGCAACCATCAACCCAGTATAACACAGGGATGCCCAACCCTGCTCCTGGCATCGACTGTCCTGCAACGTTTAGCTCCAACTCCTAATCAAACACACCTGCCTTTAATATTTTTAAAGGATCCGAAGACCTTAATTAGCTTGTTCAGTTGTGTTTGATTAGGGTTGGCGCTGAACTTTGCAGGACAGTCGATCGCCAGAAGCAGGGTTGGGCACCCCTGCAGTAGACATTTTGCAAGGAAGAATAGTCAGAATACCTGCAGTCAGAGTTCAGGGACTTATCAGTGGCTATAAGAAGTGTCTACAGGCTATTACTTCAACAAAAGGTGGTTCTACTAAATATTGATGTCATTATTCCACTGGGATGCCAACATTTTTGCACCTGTCCGTTTTTGTTATGATTCACATGGCATTGTTTCTGTTGATTCAATAAATGTTACTTCAGAATTGAATCCACTAGGCCTATAAGTTATATCCAAATGAAGTTGCTGCTTCAAAAGCCTAGCAGAATTATACCTTAAAACTATGATATTTATCTGGGGTGCCCAAACTTTTTCATAAAACTGTACATATGTGCTCTTGTTGTACATCTTCATATCGATCTGGCTTTAAGTAGTGTCCAATAGAGTGGTGAGATAACTGTAATTCCGTGCCCCTTGTTTTTTTCAGGCTGTTATCTCAGTCAGTCCTCTTCAATAGTCATGTTTGCTCAGCTTCTCCAAAAGCAGCTGCAGCTGCCGTCGTATGAAGAAGCCATCCGTCATAATGGGAGAAATAAAGCAGGCTCGTGTGCCGAGAGTCTCTGTCATCCCCCCTCCCGCGCTTCAATCCCCCTCTTTTTCCAAGGTCTGCGTCACACAACACTTTCTCTGACCTCTTCCCATACTGTTTGTTCACACGCGTGGCCTGCTGACTTTTCTGGCAGCGTTTACTTGGCCTGGCTCCAGCTAGCTGACGGTGCTGCAGCAGCACACAGACAATCTATTACAGATGTCTGGAGACTTGGAGTAAGGTTCATGCTTTAGAAACAAGGAAAGCAAGAATGGAGGAAGCAAACAAAGCAGTGTGAGCAAATTGCACTGCTTCGTTGGAGTAGCCAAATCCTGTTTTGCACATCTGTATATATAAAGTTGAATATATATCCTATTGAACTTTATCCGCATACATACACTATATTATGTGTTAGTATATACTATATAGCATATCATCTGCTTGATTGCTTGTATCATAAAGTAATTACTATATACTGTGTGTGTGTGTGTGTATACTGTATATATCTATATGCTAAATGTGACTGTAAGGCATGAAGATATTAAGATATTATAAACATTAACATCATGTTTTTCTGTAAAGCTGCTTTGAAACAACATGTATTGTGAAAAGTGCTATAGAAATAAATTTGACTTGACTTGAAATTTGACTTTTAGTGTAAACCGCTGAAAAGTCAGAGTAGGGGACAAGTTTGCAGATATGTTTTGTTTTATTCAGAACACTAGTTTGTTTAGGCAGATTATGCTGCAAAGATACACTACCATTCAGAAGTTTTGACGTTCACTTTTTTTATTTATTTTTTTTTTATTTTTTTAATTTAAAAAACAGCAACCGTTAATTTTAATATTTCACAATATTACTTTTTTTCTATTTTGATCAAATAAATGTTGAAAATCTTCCCCTCTACCTGTTAACTGTTTTGACCAGAGTCGCTGAGTTCAGTTTGAGTTGTGATAGTGAGTCAGGTAGCAACATGAGGGTGAGTAAATTATAAAATTAAAAAAATAAATACTAAACATTTTGCAAACTGTTCCTTATTTTAACATCGTAGTGTGCCCGTCTATCTGGTCCTCTCATTCCCTTTCTTTTCTTCTCATCGTTTTTATTTTTCTGCATGTTCTTGCCACCTACTTTTATCTTTTTTTTAGTCTTTATTTCTTTCTTCTGCCTTCTCTGTTCCTGTACCCGTGTAGCTGCTTAACATGAGAGGGAAGGGTCTGCCTGACAGATTGAAGGGTCAGAGGGGTTAAATTGAACAAATCTGCCCATTGACGTCCTGTCTCCTCCACCCTCCACTAATATCGTTATTCCCGGGTGTCAGGGGGCGAGCGGACATGTCGCTAAGGCTGACAGCACAGAGGCGAGGGCAGCCACTTACCACATTAGACCTCCCACCATGGCAGGCTCCTTTTGTTGAAGGACCTGTCAGCAGAGGCAGAAAAAGAAAAACATTGAGTCCTCAGTGTTCATCTGAGTAAATACATGCAGAGACACACAGGGGTGGAGGGTTATGGATTGCTGGTCTTTGTCTTTGCTAGAAGCAAGTGAAGAGAGGCGCTATGAAGGCGTGGCTTGGGGATGAATGTCATCATTTCAAAGTTCAGTTTTTCATGAAATGCTGTGAAATGCTTGCACTTTGACTTTTTTACTTTTTTGGTGTAGTATAGTATTCAGTGTAGTCGAAGCATGCAAACAAATCAAAGGTCATGTATCCGAATAGATGCTAACAAAGCAGCTTTGCAAAACTGAAAAAATGCAAAAAAACAAAGCATAAAAACAAAAGCGCAATACAAATTACATTTTAGAGAAAATTTGTCAGAAATTACATTTCAGATACTTCATAACATGCAACTTGAAGACATTCATGAGTATTTGGTCATCAACATTAATAAATGTGTTATATGATGTCTGCTAGTTATGTATTAAATTGTTGGAATTTGACTGATAGACTTGTCAGTTCTGGCCCACAAACTCAAGTCAAGTTGTTTTTTTTTTGGATTTGCTTTTGGTGTTTTGTGATTTGTTTGCATGCCTGTCAGTTTGCATTCCTGCTTCAGAGATTTGTTTGTCTGCTTTTGGATTTGGGTGAGTTTTCTGATATGTTTGCATGCTTTTAACATCTCAGGCACTATACTAGTATAAACCGGATTACTAGTACAGGATTGTGGTGTGGAAAAGTCCTGTACATTTTCTTAATTACGACTCTGACATTTATTGGATTTACACACAAATTTTAAGGCCCCAACAGCGCAGGTCTTAAAGTCACCCCTGAGGCCCTTAAATGGGATGCTGTGGCTTTATAATCTAATTCTGCACAGGACTTACTCCATGTTCAGTTTTTTGCAACCTATTGAATCAATTAAAATCTTTCCATCTTTCATTTTAATACAGCGACTAATTCACTCTCGATCGTATTTAGTTTTTTAACAAACAGCAGTTTGTGAATTGTGCTCTATCTGTACTTCTGAAGAAGTGGTCTGCACAGTTTGGTTGGTGGTAACAGAAGTTGAGGGCTGATGACACCATCTAAACCACAAGGCATCACAGCAGAAAAGCTGACTTCTTTAGCCTTTACATGCCAGAAATTTCGGTGTCAGACCCTCAGTGGGATGCAGTTAAATGACCGTTCAATTTGTTGTTCTACCCTCGCCGTACTCCAGCCTGAATTGCTCTGCCAACTTTTGTGTTACAAATGAGCCGGTAACTCACCTTTTGCCATGTTGGAGCATCAAAGACCAAGACCTAATTATCTGGTCTCCATCTCCAGGGCTTTGAATGCTCTTTTGGGTGAGGGGAGGCCTCCCATTCCATTCCTGTCTTTTATTGTGTTCTAATAAGGAGCAGCGAGAGCGTGTTCAAACAAGCAAGCTGAAGAGCCAGACAAGGAGGAAGACCTGAGTGTTTCTGGGATTTGAGTGGAACCTTTCAAGGTGTTAGAGTATTATTTAAAACTTCAGAAAGCTTTTTACAACGTGACAAGTAACTTTCATTCACTATTCATTTTAAACCTTACAATATCCCATCTATATAAATATGGTATATTGAGAATAGTTTTACAAGATCAAGACGTAGTTTGTTAATTTAAGGTCTGAGTGCCTGACATTTTGCAGCCAATGTCATAAGTCTTCATTAAAGAAGGGAATTATGTTGAGCTTTACCAAAAAACCAACCATAAACATCAAAGCCATGAAACAAAAATCACTGGTAGCCAGCAGTCTGATAGGATTCCTTGTTTCTCCTTACCAACACACACACACGCACACACACACACACACAAACACACCCGCTTGCACCTCCAGACTAGACACCTCCATTATCACTGCTAAGTTAAGTATTCACTGAGAAGCAATCAAGCATGTGGGCCATGTTTATGGTTGTAGCAGGCATCATTTGACTCGCCTGGATGTGGGTGTGACTCCTGGAGGAGTGGGGAAAACTGACCAAATCCCCGATCTGGATTGTTGCTTTGGGCTTTTTTAGTAGTGCAGTTAGCCACAGTCTCATCCTGTAGCCTCACTTTACATGCTCCATTTGCAGTTGTTCCCATTCATGTTCATCAGGCCATTAGATTTCATTTAAATTTAGATTTCATTAGTAAAATCTCTCCAAATCTGCTGGAAGATGCATATGAGGGTTGAAAAAAAGTCTGTTGTACGTTCCTGAACTTGAGTGTGTTCATTTTTAATGCGCTGGGCATTTCTCTCAGACGGATATTAAAGCTGTTTTCTCTTTAGTCAGCCTCATTGTCTCCTCCGTCTGGCTAACTGCCACCCTAAACTTGTGTATTATGTACACACAGAGCTCAGTTTGCCTCAAGAAGGCCATATTATGTGTATTGTGGTAACAGAATTGCTCTCATTATTACAGAGACATGCACAGTGTGTTGGTTGTGGAACATCATTCTAGTAGCTTTTTGTGAGCTAACATGGCCGATGTGGTGCTAGATTGAAGTAAATTACTGTTGCTCACATTCCAGCGCTGACAGAAGTATATTGACTGGTTTCCATCCTCTGTACAGCCACAGAAGACATTATCTAGGCTCCTGATAAGGAATTCGTATGTCCAGCTTTTCCTGTGTAGACATGAATGGTAAATAGTTTAAGAGCACCACAAAGTTAAAACACGCTTGGCCATAGTAATGAATACAGTCTTTTTTTGTCTGATTTGGCATTATACTAAAGAATATAATTTTCTTGGGTTTTTTTTCTTTGCACAATAAATCAAACGTAAACCAACTTGAATGCCCCCCAAAAAAAAAAGATCATTGTTTATTAAAGTTTAATCTCTGTTGAATGACATCTTGTTTAGAATAAGGTAAACATCTTAGTTTTGTGAGTAGGGCCCTATGAAAATCTTTTCAAATTACATTTTTTTTACTTCATATTTAAATAGCAGTCTTTTGTGGTTTACTATTCACAGACATTAGTTCATATTGTGATTTGATTAAGTGTACAGTCCTACTTTTGATTTATTCACACAGATTTTGCCCAAAACTCTGACCTTTTGTGTTATATATAGTAAATTATATTTTTACGACTGGATTTCTTGAGTTCTTCTGTGTTTTCCACACTGTGCAAAACACAACCCTTTGTGAGGAACTTTAGTCAAGTTTAGATATATATTTTTTTCAGCTTTTTATTTTGAACAGTGTATCAGACACTGAAAAAATATGAACCGATTTGACAGAATGTTGCGATAGACCTATGTTAATGTGATGTGTCTCCATTAGAGCAGGCCAGAACCTGACTATTTGTACATGAGTAAAATGTGGGAAGAGGGTGTAATAGAGTTCTTACTTCACAGATGACTGCATTTGTATAGAAGTACAAAAACACAATCAATCAAAAAATCTAATTCAGTCAAATTTTTGCTTTTTATTCAGCCTTGGTCATCTACAGTGATCTCATTATTATTAAGCCATTTCTTTTTTAATTTAATTAACGAACATCACTAGATGTTAATATTTTTTTTTTTGGGTGACAGTGATATTCAGCAATACATTCGGACCCGGTTTGTCCTGAAATACTAGCAGCTAGGCTATTCATTCATTTGCATTGATTTGTAGTCATTGTCATTTCAGTTTGTTTTGTCCTTTGAAATCTCCTGTCACACGAAATGAAAATTAATATGTAAGTTAACGTCATGCAGAGTTCCCTTTTGATAAAATTGTTACATGACAGGCTAAGAAAAAAGCCCTGTCTCTTATCAGGTAATGATGTAAGGCTTGCCAGAGACCAACATGAGAAGCGATTGTGATACGAGTGAGGCGTGTTTAATAATGATGTGATTCTGTATACAGACGTTATGAAACTCAAACATCTGTCTCAGAAATGCACAAAACACCATGGAGCTTTACTGTCCTTGCTGCTCTGCTGCAGCTCAGTTTTAGAGGAACTAAAGTGTAGGCTATTAGATTCACCAACAATCAGTATCAATTTTTCATGTTGGGATTAATTGCTAATGCTTTTATCACGTTATACGGTATTATCATGATATTGAAAAAGTTGCAAAAAAGTGTTGCCATAATATAACAGGTTTGATGACTTAAATATAACATAAATAAATTTACATTTAAATACAATAAAGCATTACACAAAAATTTATAAAATAAACAAATGTATATTTGTTAAGATTAAAGTGCAAAAGAATTATAAAAACCAATAAGTAACACTTTACAATATTATCTCATTAGTTAACCTTAGTTAATGCAATAACATTCACAATGAGCAATAGCTACAATTGCTACAGAAGCTAATCTTTAAAAAAAAAAAAATTTAAATTTTAATAAAATACAGGGCTTACTTGTTATTAGCTCGGTACATTAATACTACAGTTACACTTCTTAGAATTTTCAATACACCTGTTATTAATTCCTTACGTGTTGAAATTACTAAGAATCATAATCTTTAGAAATTTTTTATTGTCAGTTTGTAAACTAATAACCTAAATGTTAAATAATTGAGCCTTATTATGAAGTGTGACCGATAAATAAATAATCCAACTTTCAAACAGTATCAAGGGCATGTGTAGTCCTGCATTTTCTAAAAATGCAAAAATTTTGAAAATAATATCCGTTTAAGTAGAGTTATTTACGTATTTAGTGATTGATGAACACCATAGCTAATACAAAAATCTGAATGGCTGTTTAAATTATTTAAACATGATTCAGAAACAGAAAGTAGTGCCGCTGCTTTGTTTACAGGGTTACCGGGGTAACGGCTGCATTTCTGCTGTTCCATCAGCGCCATCTGTTGTCAGAGACAGTGAATGTGCATTTTCATTCAGAGCGTCTCTTTCACTCGTTCCACCATGCGCTTCTCATCTGTGTTGGGCTTGTTTACATCAAAGTGCGCATACAGCGGTGTTGTGCATTTTAACCAGTTAATGGGAAAAGTATTCTTTAAATCCATAAAAAAAATTTGAATAATTTGCAATAAATAATTATTGTTCATTATCGTGATATATGGTATTACCAAATACCGCCACGTCTACCAACAAGTATATTAGATGAACCATTCTATCAGATGACACGTTTTTTTGTCTTGTATGAAATGTCCTTTTATTATAATGAAGTGTATTGCTGTTCTTATTATTAATCATTGATATCTCATTGCTTCTGAAGCAAGTCAGTTTCCCTGATATTTTTGTTTAGCAATGAAATAAGAAAAAGTGACCTTCTATTTATTATTCAAAGGCCTGATTCACAAAGCAGGAAGAATTAATTGTTGTGTTAGGCCAATAGTATCAAATGAAAGCCATTCTGCTTGTCTCTGCATACATTTACATTCATTCAGTGCATAATACAATGAAAGTCTCCTCATTTATGCTCAGCCAGGTTAATATTTGAGTATAAATTATGGGCGTTATTAGGTAAAGCAGAGGTCACTGTGTACTTCAGATAAAGACATACAGTGTTTTTTTTTTTAAGTTTAATGGTCTGTATGAAGCACATGAATAAATATTTTATCACAGCACATTAAACCACCCTCTTAATTTAGGAGTTAAAGTATTAAACATGTTAAAGTGGAGCCTGCTAAAACAATGGTCCCACTCACACAGAATGGCCTGTTGACTTTTGTACCAGACTGGAGGGAATAAATTACATGTGTAGTGTAAACTAAAGTACTGAATTATCTGTTTCTGTAAATTCATTAAAAAAAATTCAACTTAATCTTTGTTGTGCTCATTTAGTCTGAAAATATTTGGAAAATTATGTATAAATTCATTTATTCCAACCTGAGTTGCATGAAACCCGGCAGAGCAAAGCTGCATGTGAACCTAAAAAAAAAGGTAAGGGGCAGGCTGAATAAATGCTGTAGCTGTGCTGTCATGTTACTGGCCTCAAAAACATATGTATGTACAGCAAGCAGAAAGCTTTGATGTCACTAATCATGCCTAGAGTCACTAAGTTTAAGCAGCTGTGAATGATCTTTGATGGCCTGAGCTCTTATTAGTAAAAACTTAATTAAAACATTAGTGGAGCAGAACATATTTGCTCTGGGAACGTGTTTTAATAGGGAGTGTTCAATTATAGTGTGAATCAGTGCTTTATAAGTTGGTGACTGTTATTTTTAACACTAGATAAGTGATTGTGATTATGGATTCAGAATGTAGAGTGGTGGAATGCACATTTTGGATATGCAATATTTTAGTTATTCTATTCGACAAGGGCAGCGTTTCTTATAGACATATCATGGAGGGTTTTTTGGTCATTAAACATATCAACTACAGTGCGCCTGTGAGCAGAGGCTCGATCCAAGGCTTTGCAGGCCATTGAACATTGTCTTCATTGGGGCTTTTCCCCATGAGTATTTATATTATATGAAGGGGCCCAGCTGAAATGTTTCAGAGTTAAAACCTTATACGTCTGCTCTGTTGGTTGTATCATGTAGACATACATGCCCATAGCCCGCTTCGGTAAATTTTTATGTTCAAAAATAAAATTTGTTCTCTAAATGACTATTCTGCTGTTTAAAGCTCCTCATATGAGTGTCTGCATGTATAATTAAATTTAGACAGTTTACAAGAATGTTTAGTGCCTGTAGGGCTGGACAATAATTCAATATAAATATGTATCAAGATATAATTTTTTTCAATAATGGTAATATGATTTTTAAACATATTTCCGATATTTCGATGTACATTCCGTTTCCCATACTTTGATTATTTGGGCGTTTGACTTCATTGATAAACCATTAGCACTGCACTTCGCGGGTTTTTTATATGAATGTATCTCTGAAGGGAATTGACGGTCTTCAGAAAAGTTTCGATGGCGTTTTCATTTTATTTGATAAAGAAGCTTTAATGAGCAGAGCTGCTTTGATTACAGCCATTACTGGAGAAACCGCTAGTTCTACCGCTCTCAAAGCGCCTTCTGCTGGCAGACAATCAGTTTTTCAATAAGCCCGTCTCCAGCAACAAGTTTTTGTTGTAGCTTTTTTTTTCTGCAGCAACTCAGAGCACGTTTCATACTCTTTATACTGGCTAAAGCACATTTGTTTCAATCTATAAGAATAATCAGCCTACACTACCAGTCAAAAGTTTTTGAACAGTGAGATTTTTTAATGTTTTTTTTTTTTTTTAAGAATTCTCTTCTGTTCACTAAGCCTGCATTTATTTGATCCAAAGTTTAGCAAAAACCATAAAATTTTGAAATATTTTTACTATTTAAACAACTCTTTCTATTTGAATATCTTTTAAAATATAATTTATTTCTGTGATCAAAGCTGAATTTTTCATTGAATCATTACTCCAGTCTTCAGTGTCACAAGATCCAGAAATCATTCTAATATGCCAATTTGCTAATTATCAATATTTAAAACACAGTACATTTTTGTCAGGATTCTTTGAGGAATAGAAAGATCCAAAGATCAGCATTTATCTGAAATAAAAAGCTTTTGTAATATACACTATTCCATTCAAAAGCTTGGAGTCAGTATGATCTTTTTTCTTTTTTTGGAAAGACATTATAGAAATTAATACTTTTATTTAACAAGAACACATTAAATTGATCAAAAGAGACATTTATAATGTTACAAAATAATTCTATTTCAAATAAATTCTGTTCTTCTGAAATTTCTATTCATCAAAGAAACCTGAAAAAATTCTACTTTATTGTTTTCACCATAATCTTTATTGAGCATCAAGTCAGAATATTAGAATGATTTCTAAAGGATCATGTGACTGGAGTAATGATGCTAAAAATATAGCTTTGAAATCACAGGAATAAGTTGCATTTTAAAATATTTTCAAATAGAAAAGTTATTTTAAATAGTAAAAATATTTCAAATGTACTATTTTTTGCTGTATTTTGGATCAATATCTGCAGGATTGGTGAGGCAGAAGATAAATCTTAAAATGCCTTCCTGTTCAAAAACTTTTGACTGGTAGCGTATGTGTCACATTACGCTGCCAGAAGGAACACAGAGCCATGGACAATTGAAAGAGTCTTTATTAATCCAACACAGGGGGTAAATCCAACATAGGGAACAGGAGGTAGACACACGTGCATCACTGGTAGACCCGACAAACACTAACTGCACAGACTAGGACTTATAAGCACAGGGCAATTGGGAACACAGTAATCAAACAATGGAACATAATCAAACTAAACGAGGACAGGAACATTACCAAATAAGGAGACACAGGAAGGACTACGGGGACAAAACAGGTACAAAAGTCTGACATATCACCCCCTCCCGGAAGGCGCGTCCTCGCACTGTAGAACAACAGAGGGGCACAGGTTTGGGAGCTTGGAGGAGGCTCGGGATAGGACGGACACCCGGGAGGGGGCCGGCAGACAGAGTCCAGGGAGGAGATGGAGGGAGGAGACAGGGGGCTGGGAGCCATAATGAGTCCGCTGACCAGCCACGCCAGAACGACGGCCCTAGGTGTAGCAACGAGGAGGAGGAATGGCCACCGACTCCAAGGGGCCGACCAATGGCGGCGGAGCAGGTGGTGGAGGAGCCCGAGGTGTAGACGGAGAGCCAACAAGCCAGGGGATCCGAGGTCCATGGGCCAGGTTGAGCCGTGCTCTGTCGACCAAGGCGGAGGCCCGTTTCCGACGAGCGACTGAGGACTAAGGTGGAGCTGGCGGGAGGAAGGAGCCCAATAGAGCCGGTGGGACGGAGCAACAAGATGCAGCCGGAGGAGCGGCGTCCTGAGGCGATGGCGGGTCGACGCCTGACCAAGGCGGAGCCGGAGGGACGAGGGAGAACGGTGGAGCTGATGGATCGATGGGTTACTGTGGAGGCGAGGGAGCTAGGAGCCAAGGTTGAGCCGCTGGGTCTATGGGCCGAGGCGGAGTTCGGGCCTCCAAGGCTGGAGGCGGAGGTGAGGGATTCTCCAGCCATGGCGATGCTGGAGGATGGCAGACCCTCGGAGCTCGCACCATAATGATGGTGGGCTGAGGGCAAGCAGAGGCACTGCCAGACGACAGCGGTGGAGGAGGCAGGAGAGGGTGGGTGGACGGGCATTTGTGAGCCTCCGAGCATCATGTCTTACTCTGTCATCGGAAAGCCCCCTCTAGACTGACCACGGACACTGTATTCACTGGAGGTTCTTTCTAGAGCGGGCACTGGAGGGCGCCCGGGCGGGGGGACGGGCTGGGGGGCAGGGGCGCTCTGGACTGGATTCGGGCACTGGAGCCCTCTCCTCTTTGTTTTGACCCTTTCGCCCCGCCATACTCAGCTCCCCCTCAGCCGCTGGGCACGGGGTCTGGAGTGGATCTGACGAGATCATCCACTGGGCAGGATGGTGATCCGTTTCTCGCCAGAGTCCACTCCACGAAGGCAACGAAATCCTCGAGGACCATCTTCAGACGACAGCGCTCTGCTCACGGTTTTCAAGCTCGCATCATAGAATGAGCAGAGCGTGTCGTCCTGGTAGCTGGTGGTGCTAGCTAACAGCTGGAACAGTCTTGTATGGTCCTCGAGAGATCTGTTCCCTTGCTCCAGCAGGAGGAGGAGGAATTCTGGGCGAAGGAAGGGATCCATAGACACAACGGGAAGCACTACGGAAACAAAAAGACTGAGAAAAAAACGAGAAAACAAACGGAGGGGAGAACACAGAACTGTATTTCGTCTGGTCTTCTGTCATTTAAACTGCCGGAAATAAACGGAGCTTGTGGATAATCGAAAGAGTCTTTATTAATCCAACACGGGGTAAATCCAACATAGGGAACAGGAGGTAGACACGTACATCACTGGTAGACCCGACAAACACAACTGCACAGACTATGACTTAAAACACAGGCAATCAGGTGAAACACAGTGACAACACTGGAACATAATCAAACCTAAACGAGGACGACATGACCAATACTGAGACCAGGAGAGTACTACGGGCAAACAGTACAAATCTGACAGTATGTTAGGCCATAGTTTGAAGTTAAAGATATTAATATTAATTAGGTGTGTCTGAGACGATTATTTGACAGTGATTTCACATTTCTTGTTTGTATGAAGGCTAAATACAAATAAAAATACATTAATTTAGTTGTGCTGTTTTTTTTTAAAAATATGATATGGTTTTATATGAGGTGACATAGACTTGCCAAATTCATTTTTCATAAGTTTGTTAGACAGACATCTGTTGTGGGTGTTCTTGGCAGTTTTTACGAGGCTTTTTTAATAGTGTTCATATCGATATCGGAATTATATCGTATCGACCGAAATTAAGAAATAAATCGTGATATAAAGTCTGGCCATATCGTCCAGCCCTTAGTGCCCGAGGTATTAAAATTATCTCTGCGAGACGCTGGCAGAGTGAATGAGGATTGAGAGAGTTGTGAGTGAGGCGCGGGCGCAGCCTCCGTGTTGCCAGATCAAGCTATTATAAGCATCTTTGGACTTGTCTTTTCTACTTAATGTGACACCGTTCATAGAGCGAGAAGTTGCAGTTTAGGGTTAGCAACATCTTTATCTTATTTTTTATTTACAAAAGATTTGAACTAATTTCGGTTTATTTTTTTATTTATTTTACGGTTTTTATTTGTTTTCATAACAATATCTGGCAACACTGCAATGATCACCAGAACTTAAACTGACAGTAATCAAAAGAGCCCACGGACATGTTATTGCTGACAAGACACCACATTCGGTAAGGCAAACGCAAAAAACAAACAAACATGATATTATCTGTCAGAAACGTTAAAGCTATCAAAAACAGCAGCATTTAACACTAGTACACAGATCTGTAGAACAAGTAGGTTCTGTCTATGCTATTTCATGAGTATTGTAGTTAAATGTCATGGCCCACCAACCATTCAGAAGAGCACAGAACAAAGTTTCACTATATAGCCATGGTTTTAATGCAATGTTTTACAGTAATAGGCCTATGTATTGGTGAATAAATAATAAACAGTTGATAAAATTATATACCCCTAACCTAAAGTAATGTTGCAATATGATATAATTTAACCATCTTCATTCCTCCAAAACATCTTTCACAAACATCTACATATCTGTCTCTTTTAAAGTATTTAGTGTATGTAATGAGTTGTGGAGTTATTCTGTCACATCTTAAAGGGGTCATATGATCGATTTCATGTTTTCCTTTCTCTTTGGAGTGTTACAAGCTGTTCGTGAATGATTAAGATCCCTAAAGTTGCAAAGACTAAAATCTCAAAACCAAAGAGATATATTCTTTATAAAAGTTAAGACTTGTCCACGCCCTCCTAAAACACCTTGTTTAAACACGCCCCCACATGTCTACGTCACTGTGTGGGAAGATTTGCATAATGCTGCCCAAATGTTCACGCAAAGAAAGAAGGGTAGCTTTGATTCTCGCTGTAGTATTGTTGCAGCCGCCACCATGTCCGTGACCTAGCCGGCTGGTTCCCGGCCCTCTTGCTATGCCGCTCTTAAACCCTCATTTATCTTCGTTGTGGAAGCGAAATTACTTTGTTTGGTCTTCAAAAAGAGGACACAACTACAAATCAGTGGTAAAGTTTTATTTACATCACTGTTCCTGAACAGTTCAAACCAAATATTCAGATATGTGCAACGCATTTTACGGAGGACGAGGACTGTTTCCTGGGAGAGTAGACTACAATGCCGGGTGTTTTGACTCATAGACTGTAAGTACGTTTTCATTTTAAAGATTTGCCACTGATGATTCAAAACGGTAGTTTTGGGCAGTGTAGAGTAGCGCTGTTGTTTGTCATTTCTCCGATCACAAAATGCAGACATGGTTTTATGTTTACCCGGCGCATGTGCACACAATGTAAAAACACAGTAGGCCTATAAGTCATTATATCCGTAATTATGTCCCCATTGGATGCAACAAATGCCTCGTTTGTAATGAGCTTTATTGGTTTTGTCTCGTCGCGCAAACACACGGCATCACAATATGGTAAGGGGCTTAACATTTCCTTCACACGTTTGAGGTATTCGGCCAATCACAATGTACTGGATAGTTGGCCAATCAGAGCACAACTCGCTTTTCAGAACGATGAGCTTTGTAAAAATCACGTTTCAGAAAGGCGGGGCATAGAGGAGCAACAATAATGTACAGTATGTGGAAAATGTGTTTTTGAACCTTAAACCGCATAAACACATTGCATTACACCAAATACACAAAATACTGTTCTTTTTTAGCAACATCATATGACCCCTTTAACCCCAACCCAGACCTCAATGATTTTCAAACCCTGGCTACGGCCATGTAGACATAGGCTATGACGTGGCTACATGGCTCTGGTGAGGGATGGGTGGCTTTTAGGCTCCTGCATGGTACAAACTTGCTCACTGTCATTTTGTTAGACTCTTTGCACATTATTTCAACATTTTCCTTTTTATTAGTATTGTGGCTGTTATATATTATAGACATATGCAGTGAAGTCCAAAAGTCATTTATTTAAAAAAAAATAAATAAATGAAAATAAATGACGTGAAAGTATGTTAAGGTGGGTTTCAAAATCCAGACATACCAAATACTGAGGCATTTTAGGAATTAATATTTTAATTAAACTGTTCACTAAAATTATGCTGCTAATGTAGAGAAAATATAGAATGCAAAGATAATATATAATTTCTAATAAAAGAGTATATAGGCATTTTCATTTAACTTCACATTTGGACTCCACTGATTAACTTTGTAATTGTACACTGTGCATAGGGCACAAAATGTTACTATAGCTTAAGGACAGAGAAGAGCTTGTCTTTTGTGTTTATGAAGAAAAATCATGTTATCGCTCATCTGTTAACACCTATTGAAAGAAAAATGCCTAATTGGTCATAACTGCTGCTCCCTTATCAACTAGACCATGGGATGTACCCATTGGTGCAATGACGCTTTCTTACCCACTTCTTCATTTTGCAACCGTTATTTATAATTGTCGTTATCATGGTTTCCCATGACTGTAATGCTTGTCAACATAAATGTTGAAAAACATATCACGGTGGTTTCTCACTTTATGCCCTCAGTTTGCTACATACTGTAAGGAGACAATTTGAGTAATCAAACAGGGTGATCACAGACTAAAGGGTTTATCTCACTCGCATCTTTTTTTAATACATTGCAACAAAAATAAGTTAATTTTTTTTCAAAATTAATGGACATTTTACCATTCTGTCCACAAAAATAAATACTGTTGAATTAGTCTTTATTTCTGTACATGCACAGAAAAGCCTGAAAGTTGAAGGAACTCTAATGTGAGGTCAAAAACATGTTTTAACATCTTCTGTGTTCTTGGAAAGCCATTAACACTAACTATGCATTTTCCGCACTTGTCCAGACATCACATGCTTTTCATTTAGCGTTAACTTTTTTCTTTTGTCCCAACACATTCATTCAGGACAGGAAGCATTTCAGGGGGGAAACAGAATTAGCTGAGGACATTAAGCACAGCCTGCATTCTTTACAGGCAGCTAGCGTGAAGCAACATCACAATATCAGATGCTTAATTGTTGATTCTCGGACACTTATTAACATTTTAATTGGGTCAGGGTGTTCTTTGTGCCTGCTCAGGTTAGTCATTCAGAGAAACTGACTTTAATTTAGCATGTGGTTTAGGTTTTAGCTGCTCAAGTCCTCTGTATATGAAAAACAATGATGATAGGCTCTTCTTGAAGTCTTTTGATAGCCATCTTACAAAATAAAGCAAGGGTGCTCTGATTTGCCAGCTGTATCCATTGCGTTATGTGGCCGAATATCCTCAAGCGTGTGACGGAAATGTTACGCCCCTTACCCTATTGTGATGATGCCTTGTCTGGCCGGAGCGACGAAACAAAAACATTAAAAAACCCATTATAAACAAGGCATTCGTTGCATCCAGTGGGACCATAATTATGGATTATAATGACTTAAACTGTCCTTTTTACGCGTTGCGTTGCATCGCGCCGTGTAAACATAAAACCATGTCTGCATTTGTGATCGGAGAAATGTCAAACAACGAGCCCTACTCTACACTGCCCCAAAAAAATCGCTTTTAAAATATAAATATAAAAACTCTTTAAATATAAAAAACTTACTTACAGTCTGTGAGTCAGGACAGCCTTCATTGTAGTCTACTCTACCAGGATCAGTAAACATCCTCCATAAATGTGCTGCACACATCTGAATATTTGGGTTGAATGTTCTGGAACAGTGTTGTAAATACAACTTAACCAATGTTTTCTAGTCGTGTCCTCTTTTGGAAGGATAAAAAAAAGTAGTTTTTGCTTTCACAACGAAACACTGCATCACACTGCTCCTCACGTTCAAACGATACCAGCCCCTCATCAGCGGCTGCCGTGTTTGGAAGACACTGCTCTCTCATTCACATGATACCAGCCCCACATCAGCGGCTGCCGTGTGTAGAGGACTCCACTCTCTCACTCATTCAGGGCGATATGCAGCCACTGCTTCAGTGCGGCGACAAGCGCTTCAGTCGCTTACCCACTCACCAGCGAAGGCGTGGAGTCACCTGATGCCCAGGCGCGCGTCTTATCAGCCTTCCAGATTTCGCTGGACTATTACGTCAGTTGTTCACGCCCCTACAAAGTGGTGTTCCGCTAGGTCGTATAGCCATTCACAGTCTGTAGTGACAGGCGCAGATGCCGCCAACCGTGCCGTGACTCCAGCCGCCGTCAGCTGCCAAACCCTTGTCCTGACAGCCCGGAGAGGAGGGAAGAGAAGCCTACGCGATTGGCCCAACCCCAAGCTGTCTCAAAATTGTTCAAATTTGTGTTTGATGTGTGTGTGTGTGTGGGATCATTAAAAAACAAAATGCATACATATGCACAAAAGAGCTTTTTCCTCCTCACTCAGTCAATGTAGTGCCGCTCGCCCCGCCTCAGAGTGGTGCAGAGCCGCTGCTCACACATGTTATAGCCGCGCATCCAACGACCAAGCCGCTATGTCAGTTCCTGAGCGCGTGGAAAACTATTCCGGGAATCTCGCGCTGGTTACTCGGTGTGATAGAGCGTGGGTACGCCCTTGAATTCAGACGCAGACCACCCCATTTCAATGGCGGGGTAAAGTCTCTAACATGCCTTGAAATGCCCTGGTTCTGAGACTAGTTATGCAACCTGCTCGAAAAAGGAGCGGTAGAACAAGTCCCTCCGAGCGAGCTGGCTTTTATGGTGCCCAAGAGAGATTCAGGGCTCCGCCCGATTCTAGATCTCAGGACCATCAACAGAGCGCTCTGCAAGTGTGTGTTCTGGATGGTAAAACAGATCCTGGCGCGAATTCGCCCCAGGTACTGGTTGCGTCCGTGATTTTAAAGGATGCGTACTTTCACATTCAGATAGCAGTGCATCACAGACGCTTTCTGAGATTTGCTTTCGAGGCACAGTGTACCAGTACTCTGTTCTCCCGTTTGGGCTGGCTTTGACCCCGCGCATTTTTTCGAAGTGCATGGACTCCGCTCTCGTCCCCCTCAGAGCGAGCGAGTATGTCATTTGGGTTTACTACACATGCGCCCGCTGCAGTTATGGCTGAAATCTCAAGCCCCTTGGAAGGCGTGGACTTCGGACCATTTGCGCATCGCAGTCTCCCGCGGCTGCATCGAAGCCCTGAGGCCGTGGCGCAAAGATCTCCTCAGCCGGGGGGGGGTTCCCCTGGGCTTGATGACGTCAC
>JADLZN010007959.1:0-109689 GCA_018155175.1 Sinocyclocheilus anophthalmus
GTTCTCTTCATGGATGAATTCCGGTTTTCACTGTACAGGGCAGATGGCGTGTATGGCGTCGTGTGGGTGAGCGGTTTGCTGATGTCAACGATGTGGATCGAGTGGCCCATGGTGGCGATGGGATTATGGTATGGGCAGGCATATGTTATTGACAACGAACACAGGTGCATTTTATTAATGCCATTTTGAATGCACAGAGATACCATGACAAGATCCTGAGGCCCATTGTTGAGCCATTCATCCACGACCATCACCTCATGTTGCAGCATGATAATGCACGGCTCCATGTTGCAAGGATCTTTACACAATTCCTGGAAGCTGAAAACATGAAAAGTTCTTGTATGGCCAGCATACTCACCGGACATGTTACCCTTTGAGCATGTTTGGGATGCTCTGGATCAGTGTTTACGACAGCGTGTTCCAGTTCCTGCCGATTTCCAGCAACTTCGCACAGCCATTGAAGGAGTGGACCAACAAGGAACAGACCGTGTCAGTTCCATCAAGCAGCAGTCTAAAAACTGTTTATTTAATGGATATATATCACAAATGGACCTAAGTTTGCCTTCAAGAATGAAAACAATGTGGCATACATAGTGGACGTTTAAAAGAACAGAGCAAAAAAGAGAGCAAAGGGAAGAAGGAAAAAAAACAGAGCAAAGGGAAAGAGAAAGTGCGATCTGTATTACAGCTCTCTATATGATGCATACAGACTGTATTAGAGTGACAGAAAGAGCACAATACATAATTTATAGCCTAAGGTGAAGTCATTATGTACATTAACAATGATTTCGGACAAATATAATGTAATTTAATGGAAAACTATGTGAATGGCGCTCTGTTTTCGCAGCAGGATTTTCTGTCGGCTGCATCTAAATGCGCGTTTGAAGTTTCCCGCTCTGTGCAGCACACAGTGTCACGTGTCAAAACAAACAACACATGCTGTCAGTGATTTCCGCCTCTAGAGGCCACTCTCGTACTGTATAATGACAACGGACCTTCTCAGCCGCTCCAGCAACGGACGCAACCCGGAAAACTATCGGCATGGATTTTTGCCGATAACCGATAGTTATGCCAATCAACTATCAGTGCCGATTAATAGGCAGAACCGATTAATCGGTCGACCACTAGTATTTCACCATTCATGGCTAATAAAGCAACAAAATACTCATGCGCTCTATGAGCAGCAGATTCATGTGCATTGCTGTGTGCATTTAAATGGCTTAAAATATCGTTTTTAAACTGCAATGCTTAAAACTGTGTGCAAACGATACATTTTCATGGCCACAGTGCACCGCAACTTGACTTGAGTGCATTACTGTGATAAAGACGTTTTGCTGCAAGAAACCTTGAAAAGCATCAACTTACTATTAAGTTCAGGGCCTGAAGATATGACCAACATCTTATGTTTATTTGTTGTAAAACTGTTTAATATGTTATGCAACTATTTAGTAATCCCTTTTTTTGTTATTGAATCCAGTAAACTAAACTCAAATTAAAGATATATTATTTTTAAAATATTAATTATAACAAGCGAATCAGTACAGCTGCTTCATGTATCTCTTTTTTATTTTAATTACTTTTTATTGCATTTTAACAATACACATGTACAAATAAATGTCCATGTAACAGAGAAAACACACACAAAAAAAGCTTCTCAGTATTTTACATTAGTATATAATATCACCTCTTTTTTTTTGTCTTCTATCAACACATTTCCAACTCCACCTCATTTTAAAAACAATATGAAAGGTGCCCAAACTCCATCAAAAATTATGTATTTATCTCTTAATATATAAGTTATCTTTTCCATTGTCATATTTGTTACCATTTCTTTCAACCATCGTCCAATATTTGGTGCATATATACTTTTCTTATACTTTTATAAGCCATTTCGCTTGAATACATATATTTATAAGTATATACTCCCAGTCTTTTTTAACTTAATCTCCTACGAATCATTCAAGAACGGACCCAACAAAACAATACTCCACATATGCATAGTAAAAGTAGTGCTCCAGAAAGAAGTATCCAGTGATCGCTGTAGCCGAATAAAACGCAAATAAAGAAATTTTAACTGTGGAAACCTGAAGACAATAAACATGCGATTGCACAAAATCGATATCAATAACGATAATTTAGGGAATATGTCTGTCGGTGTTCTTCAAGCAATCTTGGGTATTTTTTATAAGGATAAAGTATATTTATAATGCAATGCTAATCGACATAACCTTTATCACTGCTAAGAATACTATGAAATATGTTGCGTGCCTTATTCTGTGTAACAAAAACACGTTTGATCAAAACAATAAGTTATTTCAAACACTCGACTATGTTATGAAGTTAATATGGAGAAAAAGCACGTCAATAAATAATATTTTTGTTGGACGACAGGTTTGTAAACGACTCATACACATGTAAAACTGTGTTGCACACGTGCTACTGTAGTACATTTACTCAAGGCTCAGACCGATTTTTGTCGCACTGTACAGCCCTATCCAAACCTGTTCCAGACTGTAAAAGGAGCTGCTCAATTTCACGATCACCTTCCTTCACGTCACTCCACACCGTCGTACACAGAAATATGTCAACAACTAGACTTTATCGTTATTATCGCAGGAAGACGAATTCTTATCATGTGGAGAATTTTTACCGGTATATCGCAAACGATAACATATCGCCCATCCCTAGCCTGCAGATGTGTTTTTGTACCCAGCGCATACATATTTATGTAACCTTGATACATTTTGCAATGATATCAGTGTTTAAAACTGTATGGAAGCAACTTCAGTACATGATTTGCTCAGTTGTAATTAGCACCAGTTGTGTGTAGCATTAGACACTGTTGTGTTTTTACCCAAATGTTACATTAGTTTTAGTGTTTGAAAGAGCCAAAGTTGACCATATTTGGGTTATATTTAAAAGGGGGGGAGGGTGGATGATAAAGTGTGAGCAACACATGAAAAAAAGTAGAAACTGTTATTAAACTTTAATTAGCTGATCCCATTCGAGCATTGAGGTTTAATTTTAACTGCACATCTTTGAGTAAATCATACTAATTTATATTCACCTCCTAGTAATATTTTTTTAACCAAATGTAAGAATAGAGTGGAGCAGAAGTTGTACTAACAATAAGAATGATGATGATCAAAATAGTACTGCATCAGATTACTGTAAAGCATATGTTTTGTGTTTATTTCCACAGCGCAATGCACACAGCCTTCTTTTACATCAAGAAATGTCATTTTAACAGCAGAGCATCTCTCGACTCCTAGTTTCCCAGATGGATCCACTGTAACATTTGAGTGTGTGATTGGAGACAAGCCAGTTGACTTAAAAGCATCTAAATCAGTTACCTGTCAGGGAAACCAGTGGACAAATCTGGAACTCAATTGCGCAAGTATGTACTGTCGTTAAATATGTTAAGTACCCTACATTTGTAAATTTCTCTAAAATGCCTTTTGTCTAATTTAGATATGTGAAAGGATGTATGTTAAAGGTCAACAAGTCATTAAATAGCTTAATCATTAAATAGCTCATAGTGGTTTTGCCACTAACAGCAGGAAGCATCACAGTATCACACATTTCCTCTTAAAATATATCCCTGTATCATGTAAAGAAGCAACACTAAAGATTATTTTTCATTATTTTCAACAGTATTTAAAGAGCACCAATTCTAAACCAGTCAATATCTTGAATACATTACAGGAAAATCCTGTGGAAGCCTTGCAGATTTTCTTAATGGCAGATATGAAATGACTGGAAATTTATTTGGTGACACCGCTAAACCAGTTTGTGACAAAGGGTTTGTGAAAGTCACTTTCTTTGTGGTGGATTAAGTGTGTTTTAAACCATATGGAATTTAGGTTGTGAGCTGTGTTTGAGTATTTGGTTAGAGGAAAATCATTGCTTCCAGATACATGTTAGCGGGTCGAGAAACAACAAGAACATGCAGAGATCAGGGATGGGATGGCCGAGATCCTCTCTGTGAACGTATGTCAGTTCTTACATTTGAATGAAATATAATATTGAAGAGCACAAAACCATTCCCAATTTGTATTAAAATATTTTTTTGTCCTGGAAATAAAAACCTATTCATCTGGATATGTTTTTCTCTTTAGCGGTGAAATGTTCAGCACCTCCAGCCTTAGAAAATGGGCAACTTAAAGATGAGCCTTTGGATAGTTACGATTATTTAGATGCAGTCTCCTATAGATGCAACAAAGGACTTAATCTTATTGGACAATCAACACTTCATTGTTCTGAGGATGGAACCTTTAAACCAGATCCACCAAAATGTTTTGGTAAGTTATGGTTCAAATGCCAGTCAAGAGATTTGGGAGTTGATTCCGGTTAATGAATAAAATATTTAATGATCAATACTCTTCTTTTACATAAACATTTTTTTCTTTCTTTTTTTTTCCCAGTGGGTGTCTAGCGCTACAGTTTCCTAATGCAAAAGACTGAATGGAAATCACCCCCTACAAACTGCGTAACTTTGTTACAAACACTGTGAAGAGGCTATAAAATACAGGAGCGGACGATTATATTTGTGTACAGCAAATGGATGAGGACCCTGAACCACCAGGGCATGGTAAGACTGAAATGATTTCTTTTTTCATGCATGACGTATTCTGTAAAGGAACAGTTTACCCCAAAGTGAAAGTTGTCAGTATTATATATATAATATAAGATTAATAAGATAGATATATATATATATATGTTTGGGGTGGGCGCTATACCGGTATGAAAGTGACTACCGGTATTATGATGTTCCATGATATGGATTTTGCTATAACGTGGATACCGTTATATATTCATGAATTCAAATTTGCATTTATATACTTTTGTTCAATTTGGTACGCTTTGCAAATTTTAACAAAAATGACGATAAAGAGTCGAGGCTGAAGTTTTTGTTTTTTTTTTTTTTGTCCTCTGTATGCAACGCTGTACTAAACAGGCATTAGTAATCAAACACGGATTATCGTAACAGACCAAATTAATAGAGCACCAATCGCCTACTCCAGAGGTTACCAAACTGGTGGGCGCGGCAAGACTGAGGGATAGTGTACAATCCAACAAAAAAAAAAACTGTCATGGTAAGGTGGCAGTAGTAAGGTGGTCAGGTTTTTGGGAGTATACCAAATTAATAAGAGCCCCCCCCCCCCCCCCCCCCCCCCAAACTATAGTGGAACGCCACCCAGAATAAACCGGGACATACAGCCTAACAAAGGACACAGGTTCATTGCCAAAGGCAGGGTGAGCAATAATGGGTATAAACAAAAGTCACTTTATTAACATACACTTGATAAAAACACATACAACACTTCACACCAGGTCTCAATACATCACACGTCTTTACCAGTAACTTATAAAACAAGTACAATACAATGAGAAAATAAAGAGGGAGGTGGCCAGCAAAGACCTCAGATTTCTATCCCACACTCAATACCCATGACACACATTCGTGAAAAATCAGTAATATTAAACAGCACTCCATGTGGACACGCAGTACAAGGTACCATGGCCAACCCCTCCCACCTAAATCCACACACCAAACAATACAAAACAAAATATAACAGACGGACCCAGATGAATTCCAGACAGAACAAAACAGAGTAAAGTAGAGTAGAGCAGAAGTGCAGTCAGTTACGTGAGGTTCATTAGGCTTCAATTAAGATCATTAGAAACCCCTGGACATGCAATCAATCCTGCTGGACATTAAACAAAATTTACGCATTAAAACTTGTTAAAAACAAACTTTAAACTACCCATACCTACCAAGAAAAACAGTACAATGCTGCAATACACATGGTAACTCGCCACACAGGATTACAGCTACTTGCAGGCCCATATCTAAAAACAAACAAAGGTAATAAGCCTCTATTTAACAGGCAAAAAGGCATTTTTAAAACCGGGACAAACCTGAAAACTGGCCAACAGCCAGCACACGACAGACAGGAGGATAACCCAACTGCTGGCACTCATTCAAAGCGCCACATGTCACAAAGGGGCGGTACCCAGGATGATGCATCCCAAGCAACCAAACACTCCCCCTTTTATAGGCACACAGGCACTAATTGGCTCATGAAACTTACCAAACCATGATAAAGTATGAACACTGATAGGTTCACCTGTTTGGGTAACCCGCCCCAGGCCAATTTAAGGGTCTAGAGCTCCTCTGCTCCAGTAATATACCTGTACATACAATTGTCGATTTGTATCTTTTTATTCCTTATTTACTTGTTCTATTTGTCATTTTATTATCTGTGTTTGGTGTTCTGTCAATGTCTTCTGTTACACTGTGGAAAGCTTCTGTCCCGAAAACAATTCCTGTATGTGTAAACATACCTGGAATAAAGCTCCATTCTGATCTGCGATTTATTTTGCAAAATAAATTCTGCCAGGGTGATAATGGATACACTGCTACATTTTCCAGGTATCATCACGGCCACTTGCTGATAAGTAAGTAAATTAATTGAACGCAAAATATTAATTTGACATTCCAATGACCTCATCATGGAATGGCGTACCCGCTAGATAGAGCTACGTTATACAGATGTAGCAGGTGTATCACTTTAACAGACCACTAGATGGCGTGATTGAAGAATCAGAGTTGATTAGGAAGCCACTACAGCACTGCCGTCTATTGAAATGCAGAAAGAGACTAACTTTTCAATCTGCTACGTTACTGACGAACTATGCTGGAACCGTGGTCTGCGAGCAACAAAGCGACTGTTGAAAATAATTTTAACAGCACGATTTGTGTCAGCACGTCATAAATAGAACGAGGCGAGGCATCAGTTTACTGCATCCAGAGTAGACAACATCACTGATTATAATGGGTTCTATTCTACACCGGACATGAGCGGCACGGCGTGAGAAAATACAATAGTGATGTGACCGATGTGATAAGCATGAGTTTTGGGCTGCGGCGCAGCCGGTATAAGCATTGACTGAGTGGCCGCGATCAGCTCCGGTGGCCGTAACACAGGCTTTAATGCGCCGCAGACGCGTGCCATGATGCGCAGATCAGCTCTAGTCTCTAACGTCACTGAATCTGCTGTTAAAAATGAGCCATCCATTCATCATATCATCATGCAAAACTAAGAATTAGAATCATTGTAATGTGACGATCAAATATAGGTGCGGGTGGGTGACAGGCGGATAATTTGAAGCAGCGGTCTCAGGTGAAGTTTGAGCTCATCCGCGCATCTCTACACTACACTGACCTGGGTCACCAGTAGCAAACAATGGAGTGCGCTCTGCTGGACAAACCCAGTAATTACACCATTGAGAAGCATTTAAAGGTCCCATGGCATGAAAATGTCACTTTATGAGGTTTTTTAACATTAATATGAGTTCCCCTAGCCTGCCTATGGTCCCCCAGTGGCTAGAAATGGCGATAGGTGTAAACCGAGTCCTGGGTATCCTGCTTCACCTTTGAGAAAATGAAAGCTCAGATGGCCCAATCTGGAAGCTTCCCTTTATGTCGTCATACGGGGAAAGGTTACCTCCCCTTTCTCTGCTTTGCCCGCCCAGAGAATTTGGCCCGCCCATGAGAAAATGAGCTACTACCGTGCGAGGCGAGCGCAATATTTTTTTTTCCTCGAGAGACATAATGGCTTGCAAACGAGCGAAGCACGGCAGTTTCCCCGCCTCTCTCCTCCTCATTAGCATTAAAGCTACAGACACAGAAATGGCACGTCCTAAGGAAAGCTCATTGTGGGACTGGCTCGTAGTGGCTGAAATTCTGCACCAAGGCTGAATTTTGGGAAAGAGACTTCAGATACAGTACTAGGGACCACTTAGGACTATATAAAAGCATCCAAAAAGCAGCATGTCATGGGACCTTTAATTTGCGTTATATGTTCTGTAGAAAAGATGTTCACGTCGGCGGCATATCAGCCGATAATATTGGCTAAACGTTATATCGGTCGGGCTCTATTCATGACACATAAACAGGGTTGCCAGATATTACTAGTGGAAAAAGCCCATATTAAGCCACTTAAGTTTTTGTTTGAAGAATGTATGAAGAGTATATCAAATTTTTTCCTACACCCCATGACGCTTTCAGTGAATTGTGGGAGTAACTTCCATAAAAGTGTAAACAATCAGATACTACCAATAAACGTTTAATGGTTAACTCTAATGCCACATATAAGCAAAACCTGGTACAATGCGAGAAGATGGATAAGGTTATGTTTTAAATATTTAAAATGGGAGATTCTTAGTGCATTACAGTGAATTATTCATGAGATATTGTTCATTAAATCAGGACAGCAGACCACAAAACAAGAGCACAGTGTCTTTTTTTGTCTTTTTCATATTGTTACAGGAAAAATGAAAGAAAATAATCAGAAGGACCGAACTTAACAGTGGTCTTGAAACTGATATTCTTGTGATATCTATGTCCTGTTAGATAAAAATATAGAATGATGAAAAATGTAGAGCTCATTCAGTCAATCTGACAGATAAGGATTATTTGTAGTGCACCCTTAAAATATGTAATCATTTGTTTTTAGTCTATTTGAGTGACACTTGGCAAAACCCATATTTTAAAACGCAGTACTTTCCTTTAGACAGGGGTGGGTAACGTATTTCCATTCTAAGAATTGTGTAGTGCTGTAATATAATATTAGAAAAGTACACTTGGTGAGTTCATTCACTGAACAAACTGTAGACAAGTGTATAGCCCAGTAGCGTAATGTTGATACTAGCAACTAACAGTGCAAACAGAGAGGTTTTGGCTTAAAGCTTGGTAATCCTAATCAGGGTCACAGCATGCTGCTACTGTACACAGAAGAAGAAAAAAATTCACTGGTAAACAAGGTACACGCACATGAATTTCATTGCTTCAATCATGAAATGGATGCATGAACCCAAAATTAATTTTAGCATTTATATGGGCCTGCAACAATATCCTCAGGCTGTTCATTGGTGCCCTTGTAATGCTTTCAGGACAGATTTAATCATGACCCTAGCCAGCAGATGTGTTTTGTCCCCAGTGCATAATTATTTATGTAACCTTGATACATTTTGCAATGATAACAGTGGTAAAACTGTATGAAAGCAACTTCAGTACATGATTTGCTCAGTTGTAGCTAGCACCAGTTGTGTGTAGCATTAGACACTGTTGTGGTTTTACCCAAAGTTACATTAGTTTTAGTGTTTGAAAGAGCCAAAGTTGACCATATTTGGGTTATATTTTAAAAAGGGGGGGGGGGGCAAAGTATGAGCAACACATGAGAAAAAGTAAAAACTGTTATTAAACTTTAATTAGCTGATCCCATTCGAGCATTGAGGTTTAATTTTAACTGCACATCTTTGAGTGAGTAAATCATACTAATTTATATTCACCTCCTAGTAATGTTTTTTTTAACCAAATATAAGAATAGAATGGAGCAGAAGTTGTACTAACAATAAGAATGATGATGATCAAAATAGTACTGCATCAGATTACTGTAAAGCATATGTTTTGTGTTTATTTCCACAGCGCAATGCACACGGCCTTCTTTTACATCAAGAAATGTCATTTTAACAGCAGAGCATCTCTCGACTCCTAGTTTCCCAGATGGATCCACTGTAACATTTGAGTGTGTGATTGGACACAAGCCAGTTGACTCAAAAGCATCTAAATCAGTTACCTGTCAGGGAAACCAGTGGACAAATCTGGAACTCAATTGCGCAAGTATGTACTGTCGTTAAATATGTTAAGTACCCTACATTTGTAAATTTCTCTAAAATGCCTTTTGTCTAATTTAGATATGTGAAAGGATGTATGTTAAAGGTCAACAAGTCATTAAATAGCTTAATCATTAAATAGCTCATAGTGGTTTTGCCACTAACAGCAGGAAGCATCACAGTAGCACACATTTCCTCTTAAAATATATCCCTGTATCATGTAAAGAAGCAACACTAAAGCACTTTCCTACCTATGATTTTTTTTTTTTTTTTTTTTTAAATCTACTCCATCTAGGTTATCCATCTGTTTACATTTGATGCTTCAGATTTTTCCTCCTCTTTTACCGTTTCCTAACGTGTGTTCTTTTTCTTTCACAGAAGACAATACAAATACAAATATTATTTATTACTTTTTTTACTATACTATTCAGTATATCTTGTGCCAATTCCTTTTGTCAGTATCAGTCACCTTGATTCCTTGATAATTTTTATCTGAAATGTATGAAACTGGTGGATTATTATATTTGGATCAATGAGTGAATCATTCTATATTACTCTAAGAATAAATAACACTGTGTAGCATTCTATGATATTGGCACTTGTACTGAGACAACTTGATGCCTTTTTGGCTTTTTTATTATATTGGCCATTATTTTATTAGTTTTACATAATTAAATGTCAGTTCTACTGCAGAATGATTCTTGTTTTGCTTTCTAACCACATCTTAATGTCATATTCTTCATGTTAGGGTCTGTTAGGGGAACACTTTCTTAGCATGAGAGAGTAATTATACCTCTGGTAACTGTTAAAACTCTGTCTGTCCACTGTATCTTTCCTATCTTTTTTTTTTTTTAATAATCTACTCCATCTAGATTATCCATCTATTTAAAATGTCCTCTGTTTTTACTCATTCCTAACTGTATTTTTCTTCCACAGAAGACTCAAGTATGCGTAAGTATTACTTTTTTAAAACCTTTTTTACTATACTATTCAATAAAGAGCTGATTCCTCTTGTCAGAAACAGTCACCCTTGGCTCCTTGTTCTTTTTTTATCTGAAATGTATGACACTGGTGGATTATGATATTTGATAATTGTAGTATTCCTATAAATGAGATTCAAAGTATCCTATAATATGCTGGTTTCTGAGCATTCTGCAGGTCATATCATATTTCTGGTTGAGCATTGAAGCTTTCTTTTAGATGACAGTTTGCTTTTGGGTAATGTTTAATATTGTTATAAGGGTTACAAAGTGATTTGTATTTTATGATAGGTTGCAAGGATATGTCTTGTGCTGTTGATTTTGTCTTAATCCATACAACTCATTTACTTATTTAATTTATTTTAACTTATTTGTTATTTATTTTTTATTTTTTTGCAGCTACATGGGTAAACGCAATGATTGGCATATGTGTTGTGGGTAAGTCACATTCTGCATAATTCACCTGATAATCTAGATGTCCTATACCTTCTTTTTATTCAATACAATCAAAAAATCTGTTAAGTTGTTGCAGTGTTGGGCTTTAAAGGGGACATCAGATGCCCATTTTCCACAAGTTGGTATGATTCTTTAGGGTCTTAATAAAAAAAACATACTTTGGTTAAAATTTCTCAATGCTAGTGTAAAACGACTTTTTACCATTGTCAAAAACATCTCTGTTCACAGGGACCCATTTTGGTGCATGTCCCTTTAAATGCTAATGAGTTCTGCTCACCACGCCCCTCTCTTCCATGGGGTGACAAGCCGTTCTCTAGACTGTTAACTTTAGCCGCTTAGTTGTTATAATTCACGTCAACACGGCTTATTGGGAATTACTGCCGTTATTTTCTAAGTCACGCCAGGTGAAGCTTGGAGCACGAAAGATATGATTCGCTCAATGAACAGAAGATTAAGGTAGATCGGGGACGCATTCTCTTAAAAACAAAAGTAAGAAAGCCTCTGACGGCTTCAGCGGCTTGTGTCGGGAGTAAATGACGACGCTATGTATGATTGATCCACCACAAAAACACCTCAGTCACTTAGAAGACATTTTGTATACGTCCCTGCTGTGGCGTCGAAACAATGGCGGACTGTTTACAGCTCACTCAGGGAGGGTCTATTCTGAAACACCAGTCAATCAACAATCGTGGGGTGTCCTGGGTCTGTGTGATGTCACACAGCCAAGAATCTGAATGGCTTGATCTGAGAAAGTGGTTATGATTTATGGGGATTAAAAAAAAAAAACGACTGGGGGATTTTTAGCTTAAGGGGGTTGTGTACACACACGGCAAAACACAATTTTGTTCAAACCCAACAACAAAAGAGAATTTTTCATCTGATGTCCCTTAAAATGTCGGGTTTGGTGCCAGTTAGGTTTTTTTTTTTTTTTTTTTTTTGTTTATCGGTAATCAAACTGTCATCTTTATAATAAAAAATGCCAAGGAAAACTGAGGAATATGATTTAAATTTTTCCTCTTTGATAATGACTGTTTTCTGGAAAATAAGTCTCACCTGATTATCACACTGGGCTAAAATAGCATTGAGACAAAAAATTTTTAATGTATAATAAACATGTATTTCAGGTCCCTTCACTTCACAACAAATCCTTTAAATTAACAGTATTTAGAAAAGAACAAAAATTTAAAATATAAGCTAATTGTAATTCTAGGGGCATTTATTATTAACAGCTTTTATAAATGTCAAGCCTAAACAAATTTGTTTAAATTGTAACGGGATCTACTGGTGTGTGAGAAATGTGCTATGTACAGTTGGACTGACATACCGCCCTCATTCAGCACAAATCCAAATGTGTGCGTTTGGATGTGTTTTGCATGCTTAACGTAAATTGCATTGTGTAAGTTGCAGCACGTTTCAGATGATAAAAAGCGACCTGTATTCTGAAAAAAACTATGGCAAGTTTCGTGGGAACACAACCTCGCCTGAAAAAGAAATTTAAGGCCTCGGAATAAAGGCCTCTAAATAGCAAAATTAGTTTACCTACAATAACAATCCGCTAACGTATTTGTTTGTTTGAAATATCACAGTTCTGTTCATAACGTATGATAATAATAAATTAACAGGAGAGTTTCAAATTGGCTTATTGGAACATTAGTGTGCAAACTTTTTTCCTACCACATGCCAAGCTAATAACATGGTTGTCAGCATTAAAATGTATACTCAGTGCTTGAAGTGGGCCAGTACGCACCGGTACGCAGTACCGGCTCTTCTCTATTTTAGTCTTTAGCATACTGGCACTTCTGACATGTGCCGGCCTCCCTTTAATCCCACCTACTCCGGGTCAAAGCGTCAGTGTCTGGGTGATTAGAAATGCCAATATATCACACTACCAGGAGGGGTCAATGAATACAAACAGAGTCGGTCTACTTCAGCGAGAGATTATGTCAGAATAATAATTAATTATTGATTACTAATTTTAATCAGTACATTATAGGCTAACGAAAACAATACCTTAACAGCTAACAGAAGCAGGTTATTGCGATCACATCATTTTAAACCGGTAAACTCCTGGAATTGGAAAGTCCAAGGAATCCAGTAAGCGAATTCAAACAACATTAAAACTGCATCCAGATGTCAGTAAATTATTAATTTCAGCGTGTATTTGGTTTAAAAGCACGAGTGTTATATTGGATGGTGACTGAAGGTGTTTTAGATTATGTGGAGGTCTAGTTTAGTGGTTTAGTGATTCTGAATGGATCAGGACAGGTAGGTCAAGGCCGGGAGCTGTAGTGGTCTTTTGCAGCTTCTTGTGGTCCTGTTTGGTATCGCAGCTCGACTTATGCTTATTGGTATTGAAAACGTTTACTTAAATAAGTACTTTTTAATTTTCAGAATTCACAATGTATAGTGCCACAATCAATCAATAATTATTTAATATAAAAAATTAAATAAGGGGGTTGGTCAGGGGCGTACCTTTTTTTCACTTCAAGCACTGGGTATAATTATTGTAATAACAATTTGTTCGTTTGTTCTTGTTTACTGGCTGTCACTTGTCTTTAATAATGTTTGAACGTTATATTTGTTTGGCTAGTGGTTTTTGCTGTTGTATTAAAATTGAAATCGAGAATTGTCGAATTTTATTGGTATCTAAAATACTGGTGTCATATAAGCTTATTCATTAGAATACAAGATAATATAGATAAAAAAAACTGATAACAGTAACTATTTTGTTTTATTGTATTTATTTTTATTTTTTGTGGCAGGGACAGTGAAAATGTTGGCAGGGCAAGTAACAATTTGAAACACTGGCCCAACCGGGCCAGTAGAAAAAATCCTTAGAATTGAGCCATTTTTCAGCGCCATTTTGTACCCAAGTATTTTTGATTTATTTTTATTTTATTGTCAACTGGCAATCACTTAAGTCAAATGCAGTCACCAGGCTGTACCCGTTAACTAAGGCAAACATGCCAGGAAACTGTACATTTCAAGAGCTTTGGCTACAAAATGACCACTTCAAAGACTGGGTGTTAAAAGTAAACGACAGAAAAGCAAAAACTAAATGTGAAGAAATAAAAAGACTTGAGTAACGAACTTGGTGACAAACAGAAAATCCTTCAGGGCGTTTGACAGCATAAAAACCATAAATTAATTTCCGTAGAAATTAGAGGTTATAAAAATGAATACTTTTTAATTTAGCAAGGATGCATTAAATTGATCAAAGATGATAAAGACATTTATAATGTTACAAAAGATTTGTTTCAGGTAAATGCTGTTCATCAAAAAAACAGCTGTTTTCAGCAATAATAATAATAATGTTTTTTGAGCAGCAAATCCGTATATTAGAATGATTTCCGAAGGATCATGTGATGCTAAAAATTCAGCTTTGAAATCACAGGCATAAATTGCATTTTAAATTATTCAAATAGAAAGCAGTTATTTTAAATAGTAAAAATATTTCAAAATTGTACTGGTTTTGCTGTACTTTGGATCAAATAAATGCAGGCTTGGTGAGCAGAAGAGACCTCTTTTAAAAAAAACATGAAAAATCTTTTGACTGGTAGTGTACGTTCATAAATGCATTTTGTGTTTGGTAAATTACCTGTGTCAGGTAGTGTGCAGCAGACACACCCACCTTAACAATTTCAACATATCGCTTATCCTGGCCAAAAAGACCATAAACATTCCTGATAACATCTTAAGTAACAATTAGTTTACATACATGTATACTAAAAATAATCCTGTGCCACTGATACGCTGCAAATCAGGTGATTTTTAGGTCAGTGGTTTGGCTGTCAGTCAATGCTGCCTTCTGTCGATAGGGAATAGCTGTATGGCCACTTGAACGCTTCTTGAACACTGCCTGATATGAGTGAGCCGTGAGCAGTCCAGTTAGTTAGACAGATCAATGGTTCCAACCAACAACCCAAGTAGCATTCCATTAGCGAAACCAGGAAAGAGCCTGAGAACACTTAAAATAACATGCTCCCACTAACAACATCACAGGAAATGAATTCATTTTTGGCCAATCCAGTTGTCACACAGTATCGGTTTTGTTTTATTTGTAAAATATTCAAGAAAATGTGTTTTGTTGTGCTTTCATGTAGGATTCTGATGTTACTAGAATAAGAATTTGATCCTTTTTTATTTTAATCAAGGTTAATCATTTGTAATGCAATTCCTTTCTGTTTTGCAGTTGTGGTTGGATTGCTGTGCCTTGTGTGTTGCAAGTGTTTCAAGAAACAGTAAGTTATCTGCACTGTCTCAGTTGCTTCTTATGTGTTTTCTAGGCTCTTGTTCTCACACTGTCATATTGGGTAATAAATTAATACTTTGCATTCATGGTTAGCAAAACAGTTCGAAGGTTCGGGTGAAATTTCCACACATTTTCCATGGGAAATGGAGATGCCTTTGAGGTTTAGGATTAATATACCACCTGTTTATCATGCACATGCTGACTTTGGATTGCAGCTCAAAGCTGCAAAGGTGGTGACTATTTCCTGGTGTAGAACTAGACTACCCATAATCCTGCAGAGAACGCCACCTTTCAAAGAAACCTCTGCTCCCATGAAGCATTGCAAATGACATAATTGAGTCCGTATCCCTCCAGCTACCCCTCTCAAGCTGTGATCCTATTCACAGGGCCCCTGGCTGTGAATACTCTATAGACGTTCACTTTTTCAAAATCTGTCCTTTTCACCATCAGGTGATTGGAACATACCTTAAAAGTACTTATATTAACAGATAGATGCATATTTCTGAATATTTTGCAGTCAGATGTATTTTTATAATCTGTTGTATCGTTTTTGTTTTAGGCATGTCATTCACATTGCTTCATGGGCATTCTGTATCCTGCTTTTTTGCTTCAAATCAGAATACATAATGTTGAGATTCATCTTGGTTGTTTATTTGATTATTTAAGAAATGTTTAAATCCCTTTCAGCAGAGAATGCTGACAAAGTGAACTGTCACCTTTTTGAGCAGGTGATTAAATATAAATGCAGTAATGTATCAAACCACAAAATGCTTCATTGTACATAAAAATTCAAATTCAAACCTTGAAAAATTCTTCATTTTTGCAACCCTTTATGCTGATCGTCTATATGGGAAGCAGTGTGCCGTTTTGTTTATTCCCCCGGGTAGAGGGGTTTTCTGTGTTTAAGAGTGGGGTGAGGTCTTGTAAATGTGTGCTGGATTTAGGTTTAATATACCCAGCTATTAGTCTATGCGCATGCTGACCTTTTAACGTACTTTTGGATTGCAGCTCAGACCATGAAAAGGTTGAAAAAACGGATGAGGTTGGATTCTAACTCCCTCACATACCTGGTAAGGACCATGGGAACTATGCAGCTTTCTCGAAGACAAAAAGTATTCTCCTACTTCCTCCTTGTAACGTCACAAAAGAGTTTCTGAACATCATACAAGCCATCATTGCCATTTAAATGTGGGCGGTCAGATTTCTGATGTCAGAAGCTCATCAATCCCAAAATATAAGAATTTCAGAAAGTAAGAAAGAATAAGATATAATATAAGAAAGTCAGTTAAGACTTTAGGATTTTTGAAGGTTCTTCCTCATAACATATTTAGCATATCCATACATGCATATGCTTATTGTCATTTATTCATCAACTACCCCGAGTGTCTTCAAGACGCGGCTTATTCTTTCTTCTAGCTAACTGGGACTTACCAGGTTTCATACCTTTAAAAAAATATAGAATGTTATCATTTATATAATTCATTCTTTGTTCTTAATTAATGGCATGCATTATTCTGTTACTCTTTGTGAATGACTTATGTAAATTTTGCACCTCAAATTACAGGTCTTCATGAAGTTGTCCTGCATGAAATCCAAGTGAAGAATCCTGCAAATATATATACGCACTTCCCAGAACCCGGCAAGAGGCGGACTGATTTCCCGCAACAAATTCCTCCATAGTCAGAACCAATGTTGCTTTGTTGCTTAATTTAGAAAAACTCCTTTCTAGCAGTCTCTAACTTTTTTCCCATTCTGTACTCTAAAACAGATCTGTCATCGTCACATAAGTCAGGTTGATTTCACTTTTATAAAGTGTATGCTTGTCATTTCTTAATTTTTAACACTGTTAATACAGTGATCACTCTTCCTGAGAACATCTAAGGATTCATGACAAAAAAGTGCACTGACTGTCCCTTAGCTTACCGATTTAGTCGAGGGCTGCGTTTAGCATGAATATTTATGTAGAAAGTCAATCAAATTTAAAAGAGATGAATGTCTGAATTTGTAACTATTTCATAGTATTTGGGAATCCACATTGTTCAAACAAAACCAAATGTTGTACAATGCTTAAGGCTTTGTTTTCATTTTGCCTGTTGTTACTTTTCATTTGGATAAAACGTGTATATTACCCTTCCAGTAGATACACTGCAGAATGTAATTTTCAGCGCAGATTTTAAACTGAAAGTTCTGCTAAATCCTGCTGAAGTACTTAAAGTGCCTTTTCATTCTACGGTTTTCGTTAAGGGTTATCTACACTGTAAAAAATTACCTTGAATTTAACATTAAAAGACTGTAAAAATGCTACAGTAAAATCCTGTTAAATGGTTAACGGTAAATTCCCCTACTATATACAGTGAAAAACTGTATTGGACATTACATGTATTGGACATTAATTTTACGGTAGTTTAAGTTTTTTTGGAAGTGAAAAAGACCGTATAATTTAGAGTGAATAACTGTAAATTTACATTCCCAGAATTCCCTGCATTACTTTTCAAATTTGATGTTTATTTGTTGAAATAACTATGTTTCTTCTTAGTTTTGTCTTATCAGTTTTGTATATTAGGGTTGTGTGTTACACCTAATGTTGTTAAATGTTTATTGCATTATTTCAGTTTCATGTGTGTTACCATGATGGTGTTTGGTGTTTGTGTAAATGACACTGTGCACCTTCTATATATGTTATTATTTAAAAGCGGCTTGTGATGGGCTTTGGTTCATCATGTGACTTTCTCATCACCACCTGCATTTGGTGGTTATCAGTGTATTACAAAGGGGTTGATATATTAACATTGAATCAGTTAATGAAATTAAAGTATTTAACTGTAAATTTAGGTTAAAACCGTAAATCCTAAAATGTTGCTACCATATTTATTACGGTAAAATTCCGGCAACCACAACTGCCAGTTTTTTACCGTAAATTTTACGGATTATTTTTTACAGTGTAGCTGTACGTGTTGAGCAGGATTTGTATAGGTTCTAATTACATTAGAAATGCTTTGCTATTGGTCAATTACAGACTTGGATCTAATGAACAAAAGACAATTTTACTTTTGTCTATTTTATTAATATTTACAGATTTTTTTCTACGTATTTAAGCCCAAACACCTACAGAGGCCTAATTGCTTTTTGTTATTGGGCATTGTTTTTTTCACCCTTTTGGAAAAGTTTGCTAATTTCAATCATTTATACTATCTTAACTTGCTCTTGCCAAATTGCGGTCATGTAAAATGGTCTAGTTTAGTTCAGCTAATATTTTCAGCCATTTTTGTTAAATTGGTCAAAAAGTACCGGTAATTTAATTTAGTTTGTTTGTGTGTTTAATTTTACGGTTTAATTGTTTTTTTAGCTTGCAATTTCAAAGATGTATCATTGTTGTATTGTAGCAGTTACGTGTTGTTTTGAACCACTAGTTTTTTGTGCCATTTTAAACTAGGAATGCACTGGCATGATTCCGCGACAGTGCTAATTCTGGAAATCACCAAGGTTGATCAAATATAAATCCACTTCTTGAAATTCTGTATTTGACTGAGACGTCTGCGTGCCTGGAAAGTCTCAAAATAAAGCTCCCCAACCAAAGCAGAACACTTGGGTTCTTAACTGATAACGGTTTCCATTTGTTCATTTTATTTTAGTTCTTAGATATTGCAGACTTAAGCATTGATTCTGTTTGACAAAGTCTGATGTTGTAAAATTTGAATTTGCAAGACCAGTAGCTCCATCAGTAGATACATTTCATAGTCAACCAGTACAGCTGCTTTCTGTATCACAAGGCTGCCAATAAACCATGTTGCATTTCCCCTAAAAGCATTGTTACAAGGAGCAATCAGTTGAGATATTTAGTTGTAGTTTAATCATTCAAATAGAAAAATGGATGTTTGTAACATGATTGCAATGCACTGCTCTGATTGCAAATCTAGTGACATGAACTGCTTGTTTGAATCAGTAGAATATACAATGTATGTTTAACGACAATGCCCAACAAAACACATTGTAAAATAACACTCAACATGAATCCTACTGCACATGGCATATTTTGAATGGACAATTTTGCTCCAATGAGCTTTTTAACAAATATAGTCACTCCAATTAGCATTACGTCAAGTTGCACAGCCAACAGCAAAATTTATACTGCATTTATAAACAGATTTACGTCTCCTATAAAACAATCTTTGTATTTTTACACAATTTTGGGCATCTCAAATTAATTAAAACATTTTATCCATTAAAAACACATGAATGCTAGGTAATTTTGGCACTTTTATTAGTCTAATAACCAATCAATCATAAGTTAGCTTAATTAGCATTTTAATTTAGCACTTTTCATTCTCCATGCAGTGACTGGTCCATCTTAGGCACATAAATGGTACATTTGGCATAATTAAATATTGGCAACTTTTAAATGTACAACTACACAAACATACAAATCCAGTACAACAGCACAAGATGTTCTAATGCAAAACGTGTCAAAAACGTTATTGCATTCATAAGTCTGTCTATTTTACCAGTAGACAGAGAAACATGCATGTGCACTGTATGGGTACTGAAATGTGTAAGTTCACTTTAATGCATTAGGTATCATGAACAACTTTTTGCAGCATTTATTAATCTAGACCAGCGGTGGCGAACTCCGGTCCTGGAGAGCCGCGCAGCCCTGCAGAGTTCAGCTCCAGCCCTAATGAAAACTCACCTGCCTGTAGCTTCCTAGTAACTGTTCAGACCTTGATTAGCTTGTTCAGGTGTGTTTGATTAGGGTTGAAGCAAAACTCTGCAGGGCTGCAGCTCTCCAGGACCGACGTTCGCCACCCCTGATCTAGACCAATGTTAATTTACAAATACAAAATACATATAATATTCAGTGGTAACCCATGTTCCTTCATATATATGTGTATATGACATGTATATATATATTAATATTAAAAATGCTTTAAAGGAATCGCTCACTGTTCCATGTTAGCTAGTGCATGTAATGTATAGAACCCTATTGTAAAATATTAAATAATTACACATTTAATAAGGGAGAGATGAAAATAATTTCACTTTCTACAAGACATCAAAATAAATTTGAAAAATATTGTTTGCCTTTGAATATACATACTCTTAAAAACACTCATGCTAGATCCATAAATTCCTGATTACCAACCACATCAGTTTGCACATACATACAAATCAATGATATCTTGACAACATGACAGTTTTTGGTTGTTTTCGGCTCAAATCACTCACTCTGAGGCACTGAAATCGCTGGGCCTTTTGGATCATCAAAGCGGTCCATGGTGCGAACCTGCATGATCATGTGCAGGCCATAGGTAAGAATGAAGACCATGAGCAGAGAGGTCAGCAGGCCCATCCAAATCCCCGGAGTGAAGAATCCTGCACAATCGCTGGCATAAGAGAAGTCTTCACCAGTAACGCTGAAGCCTTGGATCTGTGGGAAACATGATGCATCAATGTGGAGTTTTTGTGGTATACTGTATATGAGTTTCGTTTAACACTACCAGTCCGAAACAGCGCGCTGATATAGTACCTGCAAATCAGTGAAGGACAGCGTCCACATGGTAGCATTGTCTGTAGCACTGCGGGGCACCAGCAGGGGGCTCTGAGTGCTGCTCACGCTCTGGCAATGGAAAGAATACTCTGCAGGAGAGTAGATCCCACCACTGGCGTTAAAGATGGCCCTCTGCCCATCATACTCCAGCACCACCTGCTCCATCACCGACCAGTCGCGAGCAGATACGGGAAAGAAGATCTTGCGCATAGAGAAGCTTTGGGGAAGTATCACAAATTAAGGGTGTGACAGTGTTGTTTTTGGCGGCCTGTTTTAATTTTAGTTTTAGTCTAGTCTTTGTGTGAAACTGTCATTTTAGTTTTTATTAGTTTTAGTCACGTTCATACTCTTTTTAGTCTAGTCAAGTTTTAGTCGACTAAAAGTCTGAGCATTTTAGTCTAGTTTTAGTCGACGAAAACTGACGACATTTAGTCTATTGTGTATGAAAATTGTATTTTAGTCTCTTTTTAGAAATGCAATTCTATTTAACCCAGTCAATATAGTATAAGTACCTAGTAGTATAGACGAAACCAAAATTTTATTTTAGCCAAACCCATTTCAAACAAGGTTATCTTATTATATTATTGTTACCTTATACTCAAGAATACATCCATTCCAGACATGGAAGATGCTTTGATTTGAATTTACAACATTTATTTTACCAACCAAACATGTTAGAAGTACACACGCATAAATTTAAATAAAGACGAACCCCGGCTGGCCGGCCATCGGTCCCTTTCTCTGTGTCAGACTTAACTATGTTTGGTTTTCATCTTCTAAACCAGTGTTTCCCAACCTTTCTTTAGTCGCGGCACCCTTTGGAATTTTTTTTACAAATTTGTGGCACCCTACAAAATTACTTTTGTCACAATATTTGAATTTCTAACTTCGATATTATAATTTGAAAAGTATAGATATTCGGTACAAAAGGGAAGAACTGCAGAATATAATTTCATATAGATATTTTTAATATTATAAAAAATCATTAGGCTAATTTCTAATGAAAAGACCATTTATATGACAGATTTTAATGTAGGCTTTTATTCATATGTAAACATTGTTAGATAGCTAGTTATAATGGTAATTAAACACAGTTTTGCTCACTCAGTGTATTTTTGTAGGGCTATTAAGAGATTTTTTTTTTTTAATTAATTATCCAAATAATGTTTAATCCTAGGAAGCTATTATTATCAGTGGACACGTGAGCATAACGGTTAGCAGATCAATGAATGAGAGGGCAGCGTTACCAGAGTTGCCCATTTACCACACCTTGTTACAGCACAGTAGGGCTATTGCAGACAGAAACAATACTGTACTACATCGATGTTTCCTGTCAGCTTGATTTTTGAGTGGACTTTGCTGTTCCGATGAGCATGAACGTATACGAGTGGAGCAGTCACATGGACCGCGAGCGACTGAGCGAGCACACACCACGCCTAGAGCTGGATAACGCACCCACAGAGCTGATAATACCATACAGTCTATGGATAATACACACACACGCATAGAGCGGGATAATACGCGGAGCGTCACACCACGTGAAAGTGAAACTTGAGCGGTGAACTCATTTTCGGCAGCCGGAATTTCTGTGCATCTCTAATTATTGGCAGCATTAGAAATGGATATTATATAATAGCTGCTTTTTTGAACATTTTAGCAATTTAAAAATATAAAAAAATTGATTTTTTTACACGGCACCCCTGCTCTCGACAGACCCCGGTTGGGAAACACTGTTCTAAATAATGCCGCGAGTGGGGCTTGAGGAAGTGACGTCGCCTGCGTCTGCGCCTGATGCAGCCCCTGAAGCGAGACACAGGAAACAGAAATACTGCAAAATAATAATAATAACGAGACGAAATAACGTTATAACATTTCGTTTCGTTTTGGTCAACGAAAATGAAGAGACATTTTAGCATAGTTTTTATTTTGTAAGCCACATTTCGTCAACGATATTGCATTGTACATTTAATTATCGTCATCGTCACATGACCAGCATTTTCGTCTCGTCTCGTTTTCGTCACGTGATAAAGGTTCGTTGACGACTATATTTAGTCATAATTTTCGTTGACGAAAGCAAACAGTGTGACATATATGTGACCCTGGACCACAAAACCCGTCTCAAGTTGCTTGGGTATATTTTTAGCAATAGCCAAAACGATTTTTCGTTCATGCCAAAAATCATTAGGATATTAATATATCGTAAATATATCAAAACTTAATTTTTGATTAGTAATATGCATGCTAAGTACGACTCATTGATTTTCATCAAAGCTTATTTGATTATAAGTATATTTTCATAATATTACATTTTATCATATTTTTAAATTGTATATATTCCTGTGGATGGCAAAGCAGAACGTTCAGCATCCATTCCACCTAGTCTTCAGTGTCACATGATCCTTCAGAAATCTTGAAAAAGCTTCCATGTTTATTAATATATTAATCAAAAAAAAAAAATACCTTTACCTTTTTTTTTATGTACTAAGTAAGGCACAGCGTGCAATTATATGTGCTTAACATAATTTTGTGTGTGATGTGGGGGGGGGGGGGGGGTTGTTTTTGTTTTTCATTCAAGATAATTTCCCCACAAGATTAATATTTCTACTTTGGTGTTGCTATTGGCCAGTACATGGGGACCGATGTTTATTTTTATCGATGAAAATTATTATCTGTTCAAAATATTGCGAAAGTATTGCAATGTCCGATCAGTATTGTGTATCGATCCTTCAAAATCACAAATAATACATATCAATGAAGGATTGTGTGTTAAATACTCACATAAGCCGGAGGGATCGGAAATTCAGAACATTTCGGTAATTAAGGATGAGTCTGAAAAACAAAATATTTGATACTTTCAAGAGAAAAGCATTGAAAAATATATTAATGTATACTGGATTCTGCTTCATTATGATTCTGACCGTGACAGTGTTTCATTGCAAACAGAACCAGCCGTGACGTCAGCGGAACCATTAAAAATGTCTCTTGCCAGATCAACCTGGTTCCCAGAGTAACTAGCGAGGAGAGTGTCGGCCCACAGCAGGATGCAGGGCTGCCCCGCTGTGTTGTTGACGACAAGTGGGGGATTCACAGGTGACTCTGGTGGTGCCTGAAGTAGCGATCGGCCCACAGAATGTCCTGCCATTACTGGGGTGTCCTCAATGACCTACAAAAGAAGGATAAATGACAAAAGACATTTTTGTTCAGGGTTTCATCAAAGCTGTCGTGAATTGATGGTGTCAAATGAAAAGGAACATAATGTGAGAGAACAAAGTGCAGTATAAACTAACTTTGTCCTTGTGATTTTCCTTATTTGGGTATAAGCATCTTTGAAATGCATTCATGTAAATGTACAGAAAAAGTGAGGACTTGCTCTAGAAGGCTTCAGGCCGGTGTATACAGCGGTGTAAGGCACATCCTGAGATATGAACATGTCGAGGACCTCTCCCATGATCGCATCTAATCAGAAAAGAGATCTTACATACTATAGTAAAGTACAACAATACTGACAAACACAGTAAAACCATAAAAACCATAAAAAGCAATACACAATCATTATACTAAAACCATTATCAAACCTGATTAAAAAAAAATTTAACTACTCACCATTTTTCAAAAGCAATTCCTTTGTCTGATCCCTTACATTCAAAAAATTAAAAAGAGTGTTATTTTTGTATTATTTATATACTATTATAGTATTTATTAACATTTAAATGACTGAATACTGTGTTATTCTTTTAGTAATTTTGTTATACTATTTTGTCATTTTCATTTTTTTTTTTACATTTAGATTTAGCTTTCAGTTGTTTTTTTATTGTTGTTGTGGCCAAGGAAACATATCTAATTTTCATTTAGGTTTTTTATGCTTCTGCTTTCCTCCAATATTTATATTTCATTTCAAAAACTAAATGATTTTTAGGTTTTAACAATATCAACAGTACAAAAAGGGAAGTTAACATTTTAACATTATTACTGAAATTCAGAGTGCCTTGCAAAAGCATTCAGACATGAATCAATTCCTTCATTTTACTGAAATATTGGGTTGTGTTTGTTTTATTTCAAAGCTCTGAAACACAAAACCTATCATTTTGGCATGACTTTGTTTTAGAATGTATTCTTTGAAACAGCTGAAAAGGCTATATTTTAGTTTCTGTGTTGCAGAAAGTTACTCAGATGAAAAGAATCTGAACCCTTTTTGAAAGACACTGTATAATATAAATAACATTACAGAACATCTTACCCAGCAGTGTAAGGGAGATGGACAGCCAGTAGTGAAGGCTGTGCGGTGTTCAGCTTGATTTCCTTCAGGGTGCTGGGGTCGATCTGGACTGCTGGGATACCCAGCTCTCCCTGGAGGAGTTCCAGGATGGAATTTGATGCAGACCAGTCCAGGGCTGGCAACACCAGGGGATTGGAGGACGTCTGAAGTGCTGACTTTAATACAGAGAGAAAAATGTTGACGAGAATGTTGAGAGAACTCTAGTTGTGCTATCCCGCCAGAATAAAAAAAAACAGAGCACACCCACCTCTACATTCAAAAAGGCACTGTCTTGCTTGTTGCCAAACACTCCACCGTACATAGTGAAGTCTTCCATACTTAGCTATAAATTGGGGAGAGCAGGCAAAAAGTCGGTTATATTAGTATCACTGAGTCTGCAGATGATCAAAATTGTACAAGGGTAATGAAATCCTAGTATGTCCCAGGGAAGATGAATGGGGAAGTAAGACTGCGGCTCAAAGTCACACTATACTGACAAGTCCAGTAACTAGGAGAATAAAAATATCAGTGTGAGAGGAGGAAACTACTTCACTAATAGTTCCACATTGTAAAATACATTCCTACTACACTGATCCCATTGTAAAGCTTTTCAATAATGTCAATATTATTGACATATAAAATTAACAATAAGGACAATGTGTGGAATTGATTTTAAAGGGCATTATTACCTTTAAGAGGACATTTTTCCATCATACACCACATTGTTCACGTTCATATACTTCAATCAATTTAAATCGTAATATAACTAGATGATATTGTATAAATGTCTAAAATTCTAAATAGCAGATAAAACACAAGAACGCAATGCAGGGACATTATTTTAGCCCCCATTGTAAACATGTGGGGGCATTTGACCTTATCCTGCAGGAAGAGCAGCACATTGTGTGGAGCAGTGGACAAGGCAGATTTCAGATAAGACGCCAGCTGCCCACCAGACACTGTCTGACCAGCTGTTGGTTGAGCCAGATGTGGCATGTTGGACCTGTATTGACAAAGATATCATTCAGTTTGCGACTCCCCTCAACAGAATCAGGCTGCCTTGAAACCTTGTCCACTGTAATGAAGCTGATTTAGCTGCCTGAACATATATAAGAAAAGCACAGCAGTGTTCTGGAGTTACTATAGAAGTCCATCAGAAAGCAATATTCAAGAGACAAACGTGTGACGTACCCCTCACTGGTCCACATGAGCAGAGGCGCTTGAGCATAACAGCTATAAGTCGAGCAGATAAATAATAAAACCGACGTGAAGGCCATTGTTGAGAGACTACTGCGCCGCATTCCTACTTCCGTCATTCTGCAGGAGAGTCACGTGAACGGCTGATCATCATGTGACTTCTTCTTCTTCTTCTTCTGTTTATTGGCGGTTTTGGCAAACCAACTTAAAGGTGCATTACCGCCACCTACTGGTCTGGAGTGTGGAGTGAACAGATTTGGTAGAGAGAAGGATATTATGTTTTGAAAAATACAATAATATTAACCAATAAAAATAATAATCCATAAAACATGAAACTCTTCTCTTCTTCTTGGTTTTATGGCGAGTTGCAATCTTTGCGCATATCGCCACTAACTGTGGCTATTGTGCAATCAGGATGTTCTTTTATTATATTAGTTAATTAAGTTTCTCAACTCTGAAGCCATCAAGAGTCCAGGTATCGGTTGGCGCTGCGTGTTCAGCTCCTCCGTCCTCCACACTGAACCCCTTAGACTCCAAACCGAAACAGAACATCTTTTATATTATATTCTTTTATCTAGTCCTGTGCTATATAAAAAATTAAATAAAATCCTATATCCTGTTCTATCACTATTAAATTCATATCCCAATAAATATCCCACATCCTTATTCTTCTTACCTTTATCCTTTAGATATGCTATTAGTTCCTTCCTATCCTCACTATACTTTATACATTCATGCTCCTTTGTTTATTTCTCAACACAAGAACAAAGGCACATAAGCCGTTAACATGTACACCAGTTAAAAACAATGAACCATTCAGCCCTGAATGACCCAGTCTTAATCTAGCTATTATCCCCTCTTCCTTCCTATTCCTTCCTCTTACAATCATTTTAGTATCTACCTGCTTTTTGATTTTATATAAATGTCTTCCCTTATAATCTAGATTCCACACTTCTTGCCATCCCCTTGTAACATTCCTCTTAGTAATACTTTTAACTTCCCCTCTACCTAATGGAACATTGATATCAATTTCCTTTTTTTTTTAAAGCATTTTTAGCCAGTTGATCACTTATTTCATTCCCAACTACCCCCATATGGGCTGGAACCCAACAAAATCCTATTAAATTTCCTTTCCTTTGAATTCGCCATATTAACATTAAAATTTCATTCATTAAATCTTCTCTAGATGACTGGTGGCTGGATAATGAAGTTAAGACAGAAGCAGAGTCTGAGCAAATCACAGCTCTGTCTGGTGTCACTTCCTCTACCCACATAAGTCCCACTATAATAGCGACCATTTCAACAGAATATATTGATAATTCAGATGTTAATCTTTTACTTATGAATATATCCAAGTCAGGGATATATATTCCTGCTCCTGTCATCCCCTTATCTGGATCTTTGGACCCATCAGTGTATATTTGTGTACTTCCATAAAATCTTCCAGATATATGCCTATATACATTACGTTTGAGTATTCCCATTTCTTCCCATTCCTTTCTCTTGTCCAAAATCTCCAGATCAATTTTTGCTTCAGGTATTATCCATATGGGCACTTCACTCCATACTGGAGAAATACTGCATACTATATCAGATGTCTGGTATTTTTTTGCTAACTGGTTTATATCCCACCCAAATCCTCTTCCGTTTTTACTCGCATACTCCCAGCAGTCTTTTGGAACATCTTTAGCAATATTGTCTCCAGCATAACTTTTAATAGATGTCCAATATGCCAATGACAATTTCACTCTGCGCAAATTCAGTGGCAATTTATTCGATTCAACGATTAAAGCATTTACCAGTGTTGATTTGACTGCTCCTAAACACATTCTAAGTGCTCTGTATTGTATTCTATCTAGTTTCTTTAGCAATGTCTCTGACGCCGCACTAGTCTTCTTCTTCTTCTTCTTCCGTTTTATGGCAGGTAGCACCAATGTTAAGGTGCATTATCGCCACCTACTGTATTGGAGTGTGAACCAGAGTTTACCCTTTCATTATAAGAGGACAAAATAATACTAATAATAATAATATTCCTTCTTTACCTCAATAAGATTTTTCCCTCTAAATTCTCTTAATCAGCTCTGTTCTCTTAAGATACAAAAATAAACTTTCTAGTCCATAAGTAAATATATTTTTAATCTTTAGGTTATCCACTCCCATCTTTCTAAATTCATTCTTCATTGTTTCTCGTTCATTATTATATACTTTTTGACAACCCACATAACATGTTCTACTGTTCCTCCATTCTCACACTGCTCATATAATCCTGTTGGATGTTTATTTATTATTTTTTAAGGTTTTATTCAGCATAGTATGCCCAACCCTTAATCTTGTTAGAATATTTTCCTTTTTGGTGCTTCTTTTAGTTATTCTCACGACTCCTACTTCTCGCTGTATTTCATAAAGTTGACGTCCTGTATTTCCTGTATCCCATTTCTGTTGCCACTCCTTAGTGGTATATGCTTTATTTACTGCTTTTGCTTCATATTTACTAAGTGAGATATTCATGATATCCTCATTTTCCAATGCCTGTTTTGCTAATCCATCAACCTTTTCATTACCCTTTATCCCCCTATGAGCTGGTATCCACATAAATATTATCATGATGTTCATATTCTTAAATCTATACAGATTTTCATATATCTCATTTACTATATCCTGTCTACTATGAGATGTGAATGATTGCAATGACTTTAATGTCGAACATAAATCTGTACAAAGTATAACCTTTTTGATGCGAGTCTCCTCTATCCACTGTAGTGCTGTTGCTATTGCCATCATCTCTACTGTGTATACTGATAAATGATCTGATGTTCTCCTATTAACAAAAATGTTTAAGGATGGAATACTGAATGCAAAACCTGTTCTCCCTGTATTAGGATCTTTAGATCCATCAGTATATACTGGAACAAATACTTGATATACAGTTTGTAGTCTATCTTCAACAACAGCTACAATATTTTCAGGTTCTTTCATTAACTCCAGCATATACAAATCTATGAGTACTGCAGGAAACATCCAAGGTGGCGTTATTGATAACGGTACTGCAGGAATGTATCTTTTATGACTTAAAATCATTTCTCTAGCTTCTTTGTCACTATTCCATGCAAAACACCTCTGTTTAGACCTTTCCTTTTCCCAGCACGGAAGGAGTACCTTTACTGTTGGATGGCGGTCTTCTGAATGACCTTGAAGATTTACCCAGTAGTTCATCATTAACTGCTTTCGTCTGATTTACGGCATTTCACCCACTTCAACCTGAAGAGCAGATACAGGGGTGATCATGTGACTGTTTTTTCCCCCTTTAATCATGTGATTCTCTTCTGACTCGATTCGTTCACGTCCTCTGAACAGTGCGCAGGCGCGAGATGCAGCGTTATACAGTCTATGGTCGCAACGCCGAACATCATAAGAATAAACCAACTACATTTGCATTATTTGCTAGGAAAGCAAGAAAAATAACATCCAGCCTCTATAAATCATCTTCAATTTAAAACGCCATGATGATTACAAACGTTAAAAAATGAACTTTTACATTTAAGTTCGATTTGGAACTTTATATGGTTTCACAATCTATGTATCTATCTATCTATCCTAAATTTAAAATAACGTTGTCTTATTGTACTTCTTTGAACAAATGCCTGAAACTTGGTATTATGAGCACTTCTGTGTCTGTTTGCCTCTTTAAGAAGAATCGCATGTATTCCCCAATTGTAAGTCGCTTTGAATAAAAGCGTCTGCAAAATGACTAAATGTAAATGTACTGTAAATCAATCTATCTATCTATCTATCTATCTATCTATCTATCTATCTAGGTCCTATCGGAGCGGGATCGATCGTCGCGATCGATCTGATCTATCTATCTATCTATCTTCTATCTATCTATCTATCTATCTCTCTGTCTGTCTGTCTGTTTTACCACAGGGAAGTTCGTTTTAACAATCTAAGTTAGCTCGTTTGTCTCCCTTATGCTACCTGCAGAATCCAAGTGTATCCTCGCACCTATAAAAATACTAAATTGATAACAGTTCAGCAAAAACTACCTTTGTCTATGAAAGACTGCATAGAGATGCTTCTTAATACTCAATGTAAAGTTAGCATTTGTCTCTAAACACCTGGAATACATTGGGATGACGCTGTAATTTCAGGACAACTTTATTGGGCTTAAATATTGACAGGTAGTCTCTATCATAGATCGCATTTTAAATCACGCTTATATTAATAACTGACAGATCACATATTATTATGAGTATGTTGATATATACGTGGAAATATTCGTTTGCAAAACACTAAAACAGATCTGATCTTAATCATGAATCATTCGTTAATTCACGAATTATTGAGAGAGGCTTCATCATCCACAGTGTTGTCGGCGGAGGGATATCTGGTACTGTGACTGCGCCCTGTGCCATTCAGAAGATGGGGAAATGAAAGTGCCACCGAGCGTAGTCAAAATGTATTCAATAAGATTACCCAGGATGTGAACTAGCGTTGATATTTTTAAAGAATTTATATTTACGGCTTAATTGTAACTCGGGGTTGATGACATTCACAGCAACATTGATCATCTCCGTTTAGGGAGTTGCACTATATTATTTCGCGAACGTCTCCGCACCGCTGGAGCTCGTGCTGCGGTCAGGGCCATCTTTGGTTGTTCTCGCCGGTCGCACAACAGTCAGCGATCAATTGTGATACGTATCAAATTATTTGAGCGATAATTGTTTCCAAAGTGGTCGTTTTTGCCGCTAATAAGACAACGGACTGGTTCTTCATAAATATTTTGTTGCATCAACACCGTTTTGCTGATTTTTTTGCAGCGTAAATTTGGCTAAAGACGGGAGATCCACTGTAATACAACATGGATGAGGAATATGATGTTATCGTATTGGGCACCGGACTCACAGTGAGTAGCGCATTCGGGTCACTGATGACTCGCTCGCTTTGGAAACAGATTAAGATATTGCCGATGGATGCGCGGATACTTATAGATGTGGCTGTACCAATAGATGCTCTGCGTTAGGTTGAACCCGACGGCCTATTGCTGACGCATCCTTTGGACCAGTACTGTACTGTGTCTGTGTAGTGAGCCAGCATTTCTCGCAATTTCTGCATGAATATGAGTGCAATCCATCGCAAATCTACCTTCCCCCGAATTTTCAAAGCCATTGAGGCTGCATCGTTTCATTGACATGAAAGCGGTTATTAAAAAGTAATGAATGATTCTTCTCACAGTGTCTGGTTCTAAGGAGTGGCATCAGGTATCCCGTTTGTTCGTTCGGGCGTCGAAATAGGGGAAATATATGTATTTATTGCGGATATTTTGCCTTTTATGGTTTGCCAACGTAAAAGCTGTATTGTACTTAAGTGATGTTACTTCACTCTCTGCCTGTAATTCTGGGTTTAGTGAGTTTTTATTTTTGTTATTTTTATAATCTAAAGAGCCCAATTTTACAAACGTGGGAGCTTGACATTGGTTGCATGCGTGCAAAAACAGTATTATTAATAATAATAATAAAAACATAAAACAAAAAGTGTTTTTATCAAACGTCTCCTCTATTTTCCTCATGGAGGATAGTGGCTGATCTGGGCTGCGGCTCATAATGTGGGCTGGGTGTAGCGATGCTGGATTCGTGAACGAATTGTTCTTGTGAGTCGGTTCTTTTCAGTGAATCGATCTGAGAGGTTCTTCGGTCGTTGACTCATTAATAGCCGAATAGTAGAAGTTTTATAAATACCTCCTGGACATGTGTTTACGACTTAATTATATCGAAGTTTTCAAACAAGAATAGTTGGATGTAAAACTTCAGCTAAGATGTAAACAAATTATAGTATTGTGTAATGTAACTGTAAATTATATTTAGGTTCTAAATTATTGCTGTTTTATGTCATGGCTGCAACAAACGGAATTGGAACACACAAAATTACAATAAACACAGTTGTTAATCAAACTTCAAAACATTTCATATGTCACGCTAGGATGTCAGAATGACGTAGACGAATCAGAAGAGTTCGTTTTCGAAGCGCTCCGTTAACTGTTCAAAAGAACCGATTCGCGGAAATGAATCGCACTTTCCATCACTAGTTGGGTGGGGTGACTCGCATCCATCCCAGTGTTTAACACGGAAGTCAAGGTAATGGATAGATACCCGCTGCCATGTCAACAGATGAATATAATTATTTTTTTTATATATCCATGACCGATTATTTCAACTAAATGATGTTTATTTGTGTAGGAATGTATTCTCTCTGGGATAATGTCTGTGAATGGGAAGAAAGTTTTACATATGGACAGAAATCCATACTACGGTGGTGAAAGTTCCTCCATCACACCCCTGGAGGAGGTGAGGATGCTTCACATTTACCACTGTCACTACTCCAATCTCATGTCTGCTTGATATTGCACATGTTTACTATAGCTGTATAATTGCCAGAATAAATCTTACTATTTGTAGCCATGTATTTTAACAAATTAATATTTAATTTTAATATTAATGTTTATATTAATATAAAATACTTTTTTTTTAAACTTACACATGCACTCACATTTTACATGCTTTTCTCTCAGCTCTATAAGAGATTTGGGATTTCAGACAGCCCCCCAGAGTCAATGGGCCGGGGAAGAGACTGGAATGTGGATCTTATTCCTAAATTTTTAATGGCCAATGGTAAAAACTTAAGTAACATGATAGTTGGTGTGATAATATTGCTCAAAACATGTTTTTGGATTAGATTGTTGTCCTTTAATTCATGTCAAGTCTGTAATTTTTTATAATATTCTGAATAATAATGTACCACTGCATTTTGTCATTGTTTTCTTCCTTAAGGTCAGTTAGTTAAGATGCTTCTATACACAGAAGTGACCAGATATCTTGACTTCAAAGTGGTTGAGGGAAGCTTTGTGTATAAAGGAGGAAAAATCTACAAAGTGCCCTCTACTGAGACAGAGGCACTGGCTTCAAGTACGTCCAGCTAGTGTTTTATTGTCTCTAGGACTAAATCGAGAATGATTGTTTTTGATAAAATTGCAGATTCATTTAGTTGACCCGTGACATGTGTTGCTTAGACCTAATGGGAATGTTTGAGAAGAGACGTTTCCGCAAGTTCCTAGTTTTTGTGGCCAACTTTGATGAGAGCGACCCCAAGACTTTTGAAGGCGTTGATCCCAAACTCACAACAATGGGAGACGTGTACAAGAAGTTTGACTTAGGCCAGGACGTCATCGACTTCACGGGACATGCCCTGGCCCTCTACAGGACAGACGAGTAAGTGTCGCTAGTGTTACAAAAACCCCAAGAGTCTTATCTTTAAACTTATAATTTAAGACAAGACACTATAGGAAAAAACATTGTTTTACACGTTTATTTATCTGCATCTGTATATTTCAATTACAACACAAATCTTTAAAGGTTTTTTTCTCAAAATGAGTTTACATTCTTTCCACTTCAGTAGCACTTAAATACATCAAACTTTCAGATTTTATTCCTATCTATATTCTGATGAGTTTTACAGGAGGGTTTGTTTCTATGTCATTATATAGATTTATTTCTGGCTGCTGACAGTATTTTCTAATTTATAGAGTGATAGAAAGAGATGTCTTTTGAACCCGGCTTTATCCAATGTTCAGATTTCTTTTGTGGAAATGTATGCAAATCAGTGCATATTTAATCAGATAATGCCTAATTTGCATATTCAAACACAACACCTTAGAAATCTTGTAGTACAAAACAATTGTATTCATACACTGTGATTAATCAGCTGAGGAAGTACTCTATTATCGATTAGATATCTATTCACATGTGGTGTCTTGCTTTTGGCTTGCCAGTGCTTTTTCATTGGTGGTAAATGTACTAAAGAGAATTGAATTCCTCCTAGTTACCTTGAGCAGCCGTGTCTGGAGACCATCAGTAGGATCAAACTCTACAGTGAGTCTCTGGCACGCTACGGGAAGAGCCCATACCTGTACCCTCTGTACGGACTGGGGGAGCTGCCTCAAGGGTTTGCTAGGTCAGCTGCTCCTCCCACCCAATCATCCTAGTAATCATGTGTTAAGCATCATTGCAAAGTCCTTGTGTTATAAATATGGTCCTTTTCCCTTGTGAACTTACAGGTTAAGTGCAATTTATGGAGGAACCTACATGCTGAACAAACCAGTAGATGAGATAGTGATGGAGGGAGGACATGTGGTGGGCGTGAAATCGGAGGGAGAGGTAAATCTTTAGAGACAAGTGTTGTTTGCAGTGTGATATAACTAAAAATTCATAATTAAATAGAAATAATTTATGTAAATGATTAAAAATTAAACTGATTTATTACAAAATGACAATGCATGGATTTTACTTTTAGACAGAATTTACATTAATATTTGGTTAATTTCATCAAGCATGCATCATGAGAATAAATAGGTGGTTTTCATGCATAAGTTTATGCGTAAGATCTGGTGTTGTCTTCTGGTTTGCCTCAATAATCCTGCTTTTTCCAGGTTGCCCGTTGCAAGCAGCTCATCTGCGACCCTAGCTACATCCCGGACCGTGTGCACAAAGTCGGCCAGGTGATCCGGGTCATCTGCGTCCTCAGCCATCCCATTAAAAACACTAATGATGCCAATTCATGCCAGATCATCATCCCTCAGAACCAGGTTAACCGCAAATCAGGTGAGTGACAATACATCAAAATTTGCAGTATAAACCTACACTAGTCTATTAGTGTGTTACAGCATGTCAGCATGTGTGTATCAGTACTTGTGTGCAGTCACCACTAGAGGACGCTGCTTGCTTTCATTAAAAAAATGAGCTGAGCTGCAAAAGTGTGATGTAATGAAAAGTTCATGCACAATTTGTTCTTGTTTGCCTGTAGATATCTATGTTTGCATGATCTCCTATGCCCATAATGTGGCGGCTCAGGGGAAGTACATCGCCATTGCAAGCACCACTGTGGAAACCTCTGATCCTGAAGCTGAAATCGAACCTGCTCTGGAACTCCTCGAGCCCATTGACCAAAAGTCAGTTTACTCTCTGTTTTCTGCTCTCTATGCCCTGTTTATTTGGCTCTGTTTTAGTGAAGAACTTTAATAATGTAAATACCAAGTAACATTGTTCAGAAAGATGTAACCATTTAGTATTAGTATGTTTAAAAAATACACTCTTCACTCCAGACAAACACCCACACCACTCACATACTTTTGTCTGCAAAGCCACTTGTCCAGCTAAATTCATGGACTACAGCTAAATGTTGTATTAAACACACATATATATCATACTACATGAATGCCAATTTTTTTTTACAGGTTTGTGGCCTTCAGTGACATGTATGAACCCATAGATGATGGTACAGAGAGCCAGGTCAGCTTCCCACAGTTATTTGAATATTTTTCTGCTAATGTAGTTTTTATTATTATTTAGTTTTTATATTTTCATATCAGTTTTAGCCATTTTATTTTGTGCTTTTTCTTTTTTATTGTTATTTTTAAAATATGTATATATAAGTATATATACAATTTCTCTTTTAGTAATTATAGTATTTCACTCAGCTTTTATTTCATTTAGTTTCCAAGGAAACATTTCTAATTTTCATTTAAGCTGAAATAATATTAAATATAAGTATTAGATAAAAGACTTAAACTTAAGTATACTTAACTTCAGTATACTTTATTTCAGTCAACAAAATGATTTTAATAGTTAAATTTTTTTAATATTTCTATTTCGCTTTATTTTTGTTTCAGTTTCAGGTTTAATTTGAGTACTTCAACTTAGTACTTATGTTTTTCATCTATTTATATTTAATTTTATTTCAATTATTTTAATAGTTTGTTAACAACAACTGGCTTCACAGTAATTTCTTTAAATAAGGCACTGCTGGGTATTATTCAAAAACAAATAATTTTTTTGTTTTTCTTCAGATTTTTGCATCACGGTCTTACGATGCCACCACTCATTTTGAAACAACTTGTAACGACATCAAGGACATCTACAAGCGCACGACAGGCAGTGACTTCGACTTTGAGAACATGAAGCGTAAACAGAACGACGTCTTCGGCGAGGACGAGCAGTGAGGGGTGGAGAAGGCAATGATCATATGGAGGGAGAGATGAGGCAGGCTGAACGGGATTTACCTGGCTGGGTACAGAGGTTACGCAGAACAGAATCCACAACGCTGTAAATCTCTTTCGACCGACCTTGTCTTTCCCAGAGTGCTCTTTGCTCATTGTCTCCACACCCCTCCGGTGTCTCTGTTCAGATACCTTCAGTTCAGCACACAGACACACAAACGCTCTGTCGGTCACATTCCACAACTCTGCACTACAAAGTGGGCTCGCACCAACATGCTATTTTAGATTCTTACACAAGCAGTATGCATCGTTTGCGCAAAATATCCTGTTGAAGTGAAACGTGTCTTTCTGTTCTGTGAATATCGTCTTTGACTGAAGCCCATACATGTGAACGATTCCTCGAATACTGAAGAAGATTTAAAACGATTTCTCATCAACTTTCGTGAAGTATCCCCAACTGTCCTCAGACTATTAGTTTATCAAACTGTCGTCACTTTGACATTTAACAGCTTCATGTGAACAGCAGCCTTCCTGTAATTTAAGAAAGTGTCACTGACAAACATATAGTAAGATCATTAAACACTCACCATTAAACACTACAGTTTGACACCTGGAAAAAGGATGTAATATGATATTGATAATATTTAAAACACAAAGTTGTACAAAAGTAAATCTGACTTTGCTAGATCCAGTCATCAAAACCTGAGCTGACAGTCTCGTATCATTGCATTTCCTATTCACGATCTTTCCGCTCTTTTAACTCACTGGTCTTAAAAGTTATTTCATTCGATTTTATCATTGATTTATTTTTTTGGACAACTAAATTGAATGAGATGTATAATATGCAGTATAGAAGCGAAATGTAAGCCATTCACTTGTAACTAACAGTCTTTGTGCTAACTCTTAAAAACGTTGTATGTCCTCACATTTTCTAATGACCTTATTCTACATTCCTGCTATCATTCATTTTGTTTGTAGTGAAACCCGATACGGACAGCTGTTATCGAATGCAAATGTGTGCAAACATGAGTCGATCGCTTAGTCTGTTACAGAGTCTTAAGAATGTGGAAGCAATTTTCACTCCCACAGCTGCAGAAGAAAACGATAATGTGACTTTAAGGAGTATCAGATCCTTTGGTATTTGATAGTAGCCATATCCATTGGTATTCTGGCTTTTATAAACCGGGCTGACTCCAGTCTACTAAATGCATACATGCTCTAACTTTGAATTGTGATGAACACTATGCCTCTCTCTGTGTACTGTAAAGATTCTCACTGCATCATGCAATCAATCTGCATCTTTGATTTCGGTTTTATCGGTGTTTGACACATGTAGTCTTTGCATTTACACTTGGCTGTTAGAAACCACAAGAAGACAAACTTAGTATTGAACAATGACTGGTTGTTTTCACCATTCCTTATATCTCTAATCATGCTTGTTTTTGTTTTCAAATGATTTGAATTGCCATCAGTAGTTAGTCTAGAGCAGATGATAATGGTGTGCTGTTTGAACTCTCACTGTACAACTTTCAGTGTAGAATATACAAGCATTCTCATGTTTTCCATACTCGCCTTTGCTCAGAAAAAGACTTTGACTGTAGTTTTTCCCCCTCTTTATTTTTTTATGTAAAACAAGGAGTGTGACCATTTCATTACATTCTTGAATTTTAATGGGCCAAAGTCACTTATGGCCTTATAGATTCACATAGAAACATACAGGTCTTGAACTCTCTTCCTTATAGTGCACAAATTAGATTGTGAATTAATGATAACTGGAATCAAATATAATTACGCTACATTGCTATATTGGTTATGTTTTGCACCTCTCCAGCATATTGTTGCATATGTTTGGATTAACTGTTTTGTACTGTATTTATTTTCATTTTGTCTTTCATTTTCAATGTTGAAACAACTAAACATCTTATAAAAAACTGACACACAAACTCGACAATTTTAAGTTGTGAATTTCATCTCGTGTTTGAGCAGTCTTGTGCAACAAAAATAAATATGAATAAAATGAAACTCAGTCTTTCTTTGGTTACATTTGGTTATTGGCACATGAAGAAAGATTTCCTTTCCTAGCAGGACAAAGTAAAGCATTCAATATTCATTACTAATATACAATATCATATAATCACTTTACACAATTCCTGTATTATATTATTTTAAATGAAGGCATATATATACATACACACATATTTATGCAAACTAGCTAGAAGATTAGAAAAAAATATTTGATTACTGTGAATTTACTGATAAAAATTCACTGATATCAGCGAAAATCACTTCTGATTTTGTTTTTGAAAGAAAACTCATGCTCACCAAGGCTGCATTTATACAATCAAAATACAGTGTAAGATATAATTTTTTTATATATCTTCTATATCTATATCTATTATATTATATATATATAGATATAGTTAGAATTAAAATTTTTAAATATACTTTCAAATGTAATTTATTCCTGTAATGGCAAAGCCGTTACTCAAGTCTTCAAGGATTTTTTTGTCCAGAATTCTTGGATGAATTATTAGTTCAATTTCATTTATTTGAAACAAATTGTTTTAACATTATAAATGTCTTTACCGTCACTTTTGGTCAACTGAAAGGATACTTGCAGAATACAAGTGATTTCTTTCAAAAACAAATCTTACTGACCACAAACCTTTGAATGGTATTGTACCATTATGTTCAAATGTAAATATTTGGACCAGTCAATGCTTCAGAAACATCCTTCAGTTCATCACAGCTTGTGTATATTCCTATTCTCTCCCCCATCAGTTGTTTTTTCACTTGTCAAAAAGAAAAAGATTCAAGTTCCAGTGCCTTTTCTGTACCTTTTATAACTCTGTAGATGTGGAGACATGGTATGAAGGTTATCTATTGGTGATCCATGACATAGCTCTCATAGGACTGGCCCAGAAGTCTCTCTACATCTACCTTTGGCACTACCCAACATTGAGCTGAGTGTGGTTTCCTGGATGAGTCCTTCAGAATCTTGTCTTGTAGAGTGACAGGAAAATGCTTGTCTCCTTTCTTTAGCAAACCCATGGCCAGTGAAGTGCTCTTATTTGTTTGTGCATGATGGAAACCAGCTTTATCCCTTGAAACCCTTATGACCTCCATAAAGGTATGTTGAAACTGGCCTGGAAATAAATACCCATACAAGATCTCAAAAATGGCAAAATATGGCTGAAAAACCATTTGACATCTCACTGAATAAGATATAAAAAAAGAGAAATGGTGTTACCTACCCAACAGCCCATGAGTGAGATGAGAAAGCCCCTTTCCATCTGCAATATAGAAGCCCAGGTGCTCCATTTGAAAGTATTTGGGATGGTTGTAGTGATGGAAGAGAATGAGGAACTGAACACCAACCCCAAGCTCAATCCAACAGCTGTGGTGTTCTTCAACCGTAATTCTCATGCCATGCTGCTCCACAGATCCTCTCTGATTGATGGGCAGCATCTCAATTTCCTTCCCATCCACTTCCACTTGTACTGAGTCCAGTGTTAATGTGATCATAATGGCACCTTTGGCTGCAGTGATGGAAATCCTGTCGAAGAAGGTACGAGTACGATTCTCCAGCCCCTCTTTAGAAGGAGTCAGCATTAAATGCCCATCCACAATAATGCCTAACGGTATAAAACGGGAACAAGAGACTAGTTTGTTTAGACTAGAAGAGTATCTAAACAATAAGCTATATATTGGATGTAAAACCACCTTTGTCTGGGTCCACAAGAAGCCGTAGTACATCATCAGCCCTGCCATCGATGGTAAAACACAAGTTCTGATGGAGCTTTGGGAGCTGAACAACAAAATGTGGGTCTCCATCCACTTTCAGAGACACAAAATACTCTTATGTTAATGAGATTATAATTTTATATTTAACTTTAAATGTGCAAAAATAGCTAAAGGAAAAATTGAATATTTCATAAGATATTCTGTCCTTGAATCATACCTGAGGAGGAGAACACTCTAATTGAACTTAAACTGGGTTGGTTATCTGGGTCTGTTGAAATTGAAGACATACTACAGTAAAATGTGCTGCTTATTACAAGTTAATAAATGTAGTTGCACTACATTTCTGAAGGTTTTTTTATTGCACAAACACAGATTATGAATTGATAAATGAAGGAAGTGCTTACCAGACACTTCAGCATCAGAATCTGAAAGAAAAATGAACAAATCCAAAAACTACATAATTCCTGGTAGCTGAAAAAGTAGACCAAGCTCAAATTTGTAATGTTTTTAACTCACATGACTCATAATGGATGTTGTAGTCATAGTCGTAGTCATGTGCTGTATCATAATCTGCAAAAAAAATGTCATGATGCAGCTTTGGTTTAATTTGATTCATGCTTAGGAAGTTGTTTATATTTGGAATCAGTGTCAAACTGATTTAGCATTTGAAAATGTATAACTTACCTTTAAGAAGTTCAATATCTGTACAAAAGATCAAGAAACACACAATCAAGGAAGATACAACTTTACCCTAATTTCACTTTGACCGTATGTGTCCACTCGGCTTTATGGCTGCCACTTTGTTTTCCTCCTGTTAACAGCGTAAACCTGAATGTTTGCCACATTTTTGGCACTCTCAGTATTTGCTCTGCTTTCATTCCCACAATAAGATGCGTTTCCTTTGACAGTAAGTGCCCTGCGAAGTGGACTTCATAGTGTATACTGCCATCTTAAGTGAGATTCTAATACTAAGAGAGCGTACATGTTCAGTTCGAAGGGCACAGCAAAATGATTAGGAAATAAGGGGACATCAACACTTCACTTCAAAAGTAAGTGTAGAGGTAAATTTACCCACCAATCAATATGTAAAGTTACATAAAATATAACGTGATAAGATTTTCCCCTTTTTGCTCTGGAACAAATAATAGATTAATGAGACCAAAGACTGCCCGTTAGATTTACCCAAAACAAATTATATCTCATGTTTAACCACTATAGAGACATCAAAGCCAGCGGCACATTCCAGAAGAGTTGACTGAGGTAAGGTTGCTCTTGGCAGGTTTATGAGCACTGAACGGCCACTGACACACTGGAGCTCACATCTCTGAAAACGTTGAAGCAAATTTTCAAATAAATGTTATCTTTATTAACAAACTGCATATTTGACGTCTACACAAGTATGTTCTTGCCTAAAAAAACTCTTAAAACTACATTCCATGACACAAAAACAGCATTATTTTTTTAAATTATAGAGTGAGAAATACTGCAAGCGGTGTGATACAAATGGTTGGAGCTCTGTTATCAGCAGAATATCGCACTCCTCTCAGCCAATCAGATTCGAGGACCAGAAAGAACTGTTGCATGAAGTAACGTGAAAGGGAGTTTCCAGCATTATTATTCAGTTTAATTAGTTCCAGATATGGTTTGTACACAGTTGTGTGCAAGACATGACCGACTAAACTTACATTTTATGTTGTAAACAGATATCATTGGAAGAGAAGTGAACACTGAGTAGAGACCCTGTCAATTGGTACGTAGCTATAGAAAATTCATTGTAGATGAATGTTCAGCACTACTTAATCTGCCCTAGTGGACACATACGGTGTCTAAACCAAAGAAGTAGAATGAAAATAAAATGGACTGCATTACCTTTCCTCTGAATCTGGATGGATGAGGACACATCTGATGGACAGAGAAGAATGGAAAATAGAGGATACAAAAACAACCATTACATTCAATGGCACTTTGGTTTTTCAAACTGGTTTGTTTGGTTCATTTGAAATTTATGTAACATTCAAAGAACAAATATCTGCAAAATTGTGGCTAAAACGTCAGCTTCTGTTCCTTAGAAGGAACTCACCCAGAAAACGAGAGGCTTCCCACAACTTTGGTGCATCTGTCATTCCTGGCATTGGCAGAAACGAAGGAGCCATCAGTGTGGCCACTTCCAGTTCAACCTGAATGTCTGAATTAGCATCTGTGGTAGATGCTGTGGAGGTTAATGTTTGTTTGCCCTGCTCAAGCGTTGTGAGTCCTGAGGTAATAGAGTTCTCAACCTCTGAGGAAGAGTCTTTCACCACAGATGGTGCCGTTTTGACTAAGGTGGCTAATGTTGTGCTTTTGACTGGCGGAGAGGAAGAAGTGGTTTTCACTGTACTGACAGGTATGTTTGAAATCTTAGCCAAGGCTGGTGTGGTTTTGATAGTGCTTGGAGGCGAGGTGGATGGCTTACTGGAAAGTGAGGTAGAGATGACCTTAAGTGCTCCTGTAGTGGTCTTCTTAGGTGATGGAGGAGGGATTGATTTGTTAAGGGAAACAGAAGTGTTGGGAGGTCGACCTGTGGTGTGAAGCCCTGAGGGTGGTGGATGTGCTCGTACAGATTTGGTGACAGGAGGTTTGCTTGTTCTTGGAGGTGAGAACGAGCTGGATTTTTTGTTTCCTGTTGCAGATGTGGAAGATATTTTAGGTGCAGCGTGAGAGGTCTGATTCATCACATTTATAGAACCTGTTACGGTACTAGTTGACGTCTTGCTAGTAGTGGCCACAACAGAAGAGCTAATAGTAGGTTCGGGTTCATCGATATCTGGTTTCATCACAACCAACGATGTGACCGGTGTTACAAAATTGTACTTCAGCGAAAGATTGGTGGCTTTATCTACAAGAAGACGCTGTATGAACACATCCGAGGTGTTAATTTTAGCCAAGAGCAACTCTTTGATTGTGAAATAAGCCCAGAGCCGATGCACAAAGCTAGGAATGCCATCCAGTGCCTGTGCACAGCCCAGAGACGGTTCTGTTCCATTTACAACTGCTTTGCCCAATGGTAGCTCATTCTCCACTTTGACTTTCTGCTTTGAATCATTTGCTGTTAAGGTAACCTTTAGATCCTGTACACCTGGCTTAAGTCGACCTGTGACTACCAATTCAGAGCCCTGGAAGTAGTTGGGGAACAGAGAGCGAGTGATATCGTACACCTGATCATCTAGATAGGACAGCTGGATATCTGAAAGCAGAGGGCTAGCGACTTCATCATAGAAACCTTTCAACTGGACAGCTGCATCATCGTCCTCATATACCTGAAAGACAACAAACAAATGAAAATATTTATTATTTCATTTACACAATTTAATGTAAATAATTTAAATAAAATATTCAAATTCTTATTATACAGTTACAGTCCTCAAATCTGATTGGCTGAATGTCATTCCAGGAGCACTGACATACAGTCTAACAGCATTGGGATTTTTGATTGTTTGTAATTGCTTAAAGAGATTTTTTCACCCCAAAATGAAAATTACCCTCAAGTCATCCTAGGTGTATATTACTTTCTTCTTTCAGACAAATACAATTGGAGTTACATATATTTTTTTTAAATGTCCCGGCTTTATCTTTCATTAACCCCCGAAACGGTATGAAGTACTTTTTATGATGGATGGATACACTTTATTTTGCTTCAAAATCTGGATCACTACCCATTTCCATTATAAAGCTTGGAAGAGCCAGGACATTTTTGTAATATAACTCCAACTGTATTCATCTGAAAGAAGAAAATCATATGCACCTAGGACAGCTTGAGGGTGAGTAAATCATGGGGTAGTTTTCATTTTTGGGTGAACTATCCCTTTAATTGAGTTTGTGTGTTCCAGAAACACTGGAGACTCTTTCAGCTTTTCTTGTATAGGCATACTCGTAGAAGGCCACTTACCATCCGAGCCACACCCCGATTCTCCAATGCCAGCCTTCTCAACATTGGAAAATCAGCATCATCTCCAAAGGCCAGGCCAAATAACGAAGCTAAACCCAAAGCATTCTGTGCATTGCGCAGAATCACATCTGGTTCTGTCTCCCCAATAGTGGCTTCTCCATCAGTCAGGAAGATGATCATGGGAACACAGTGAGACGAAGGCGCAAGACCAGTGGATGAAGACGAGTGTGAAGATGGATTTAGCAACTGGGCCGCAGACAGTAGAGCTGCATTGATGTTTGTCCCTGGTGCAAGGAGAAAAAAGTTATTACAGTATTTCTTGCATAACTGAATCTTCACTGTGGCTGTTTTATCTCTAGATTCACAGCAACATAAATTGCATAAAAACATATTCCCAGAGTTTCCAGTCTGAATTGATTGTGATGAGATAACATACAGTGTACACAAAATTAAGGCAAACATTCTTTCTATTGAGTAAAAAAAAAAACAGCATGTATGAAAATATGATTCACAAACATCATCCTTAGATAGCTGTTAAAAAAAGAACTATGGGTTACTAGTTTGAATCAGTCACTGAACTCAATTAATTAATTAGCGGTTACTGAATCACTAAATCAATCTGACTCACTTACTGAACATCAAGTTATCATTAATAGATGTCTGTCTTGAAATGAAGCAAATGTACTTAAGGTTTATGAAACTATCAGTATCATTCTACTGACTCATTGTTAGTATAACAGTTAAATGTACACCTTTGCAACAGTTATTAAATATATTTTAATACTTTATATATATTTTTTTTTATTATGGATAAATTATCATTAGATATGTAAATGTTAAATACATTTTATAAAAATAAATATATCAAATTCTGGAGGAAATAATGTTATTATTTTGAATAATAAAAATACTTTAAGATACAGAAGAAACACCTACAGCCCTCTGCGATTATCTTCCTGACAAATTCCTTGGCATCCCGCACATTTTGCCGAGTGGCCCGCACAGTGCGGCCTTTCTTCCAGGTGTGGACCTTATCTGAGAAAGTGATGAGATTGAAGTAATCTCCCTCACGTAGGTCACTCAGTATGGTGGTCATGGCTGCCTTTGTCTGATGTAAAACACAGTGGAGAAATACATCATTCATTGTTCTTTATCTCATTCTCAATAAGTTGTGGTTTTGAGTTGGCTGACATGCTACCTGCTTAATTTTTGTGCCAATCATAGAGCCGCTGATGTCAATGACAAAGATGACATCTTTAGGAACTACAGGAAGCCCTCGAGGTGCAAAGTAATGAACAAAGTAGCCATCATCCACCTGGAGTAAAAAAAAAAACAAGAGAAAACATTACAATGCTACACCAGGACCACTGCTATTCTGGTACCACCAATCAGATACATTAGTGTGAAGACCTGGATGTCCCCCATGGGGTCTTTGAGCTCCACGTCATACTGAATGATGAAGTCTGCATTGAGACCTCTGGGGGAGATGTTCTTCTGTTGCTGTATGGTGGGAGTATAGTGCACATGTGCGCAGTAAGGATTCTTCTCGACCTTGGTTGATGGAGGAGGATCTGCATCCACTGAAAGATCAGTGAAAAGGAGATAAACCACATGTTTTCTGATTGTTTGTTCTGAAGCATTGACATGGCAGAAGTGGTTCTTTTAGGGTACCTTGAGCATTGTTAGTTAGCAGTCGGCTGGTTCGCAGCGGCAGAGCTCTGATAAAGCTGATGCCTGTCCGCTCTGATATGCTGACATCCAGGGAAATGTTCTGCACGGGTTGGCTAGGCCGTAGACCCAGAGACAGCTCATAACGGCCGAGACGTCGTGATAACAGCTCCTCATAAGTCAGTGAGAATGAGACACGAGTTCCAGGAGGCACGTTGACTGCAACACGGAACTTCTCTATCTCACGTTCCCTTTGGAATACAACAGAAGTTAATCAGGTTCCAGGTTCAACATTTTACCTGATTACTTTAACAAAAAAAAGATTTATTGTTCAAAACATTTGCAAGTGTATGAGAAAAACTGTAGGGATTTTGTCAACACATTCATTTCCAAAACAGCATGTTTGTTGGGTCAAAAGTGAAGAGTAAATGAAACAGCCTTTTGCAGTTTTTAGTGGATGGCTGCACACTGGGATTCTGCCAAAAGCAAGTCCCGGTGGAGAAGGTATTGAACAAAATTTGGACTGACTTGGTAGCAACAAGTCCTGCCGTTTTCCCCTGCTTCTTAGCGTTGTCATAGATCTTCCTGGCATCAGTTCTCTTCTTCACCTGAGCCACATACACCTTACCATTTGAGGTGCTGGATATAAATAAAGACAAATCAAAGCAGAAAACATTAATATTTTGATAATCATACAGACAGTCTAGTTCATACATCTGTGCTATGCTGGTGGCAAAACCACTTCTCACTGGTTTATAAACACATCCTATCCATCATAAAAGGTAATAAAAAAAGGGTAACACTTTAGTATAGGGACCAATTCTCACTAATAACTAGTTGCTTATCAGTATGCCTATTATTAACATATTGGCTGTTTATTAGCACTTATAAAGCACATATTCTGCATGACCGTTTTCTACATCCCTAATCCTACTCAATACCTAAACTTAAAAACTACCTACTAGCTATTAATAAGCAGCAAATTAGGAAAACAAATCCCGCACACTACCAAACTTATTCAAAAACATTTGTTTACAATTTCGGTCGCATGACCTTCATCAGGTATCTTCAAAATCTGTTAACTTTTTTGTTTGTGCACTTTAGTTTTTGTTGTCAACTTAATGTAAATCTTCAGAAAAAAAATTTTGTTCAAAGGACCTTGAACTTTGCATTTCATTTGGTCTGTGGATTTTTTGCCATTGCATTTTGCATTTCTTAATTTAAACTCACAAAAACAAGTGGAAATTGATCGCGGTGAAAAGAAAATGTAATTTCCCTCACAAACCATAATTACTGTGAAACTCTCGCAATCACACAGCAGTTCCAAAATCCCCTTAACACTCAGTTCAGGAGCATAAATGCTAAGGAGTTCACCCACACGAAGCTATCCATACTCTCTTTATGTCTTTACATGAGGGTCAAGCTGAGAAAATGCTAAAGTAAGGTCAGCCCCTATAAGCAAATATATTTAAATAAAAGTCAACAAGAACCAACCAAAATAAACCAACAGCCTTGTAAAAGAGCTTGTTTGAATAAGATCAGGGTGAATGGACAGTTTAAAGCACAGTGGAAAATGAGGCGCCTGTATGTATGTGTGGCACTGAGAGGTCTGGGATTGCTGTGCATGTGACACTGTGAACACAGAGCTCTCAGTCACGGTTTAACAAATGCTACTGCACGAAAGAAACACATTTTCCGCAGCTATTTGAAAAAATACAGAGCCTGATGGAAGTGTCTGTCTGTATTTGTGTGATTCTTTGAAGGTGTGTATACATCTGTAATGTACATTGAAACTTGAAGCCCTGCTTCGTTGATGGATACATGTGTGCATTCTTCTCGCATGTGTGTGTATTTATATGCACGTAAATGTGTGAGCGTGTGTACCTTGGCCATGTGCCTTGGTAAACTCTGCTGGGTAAAAGGGAGAGTGAACAGAGCCAGTTCTCATCATTTTCTCTATTAGCTTTCTGAGTTTTCTTGACAAAGCCTGCTATTCATCTGGCCTGAACGTTCTTTACTTTTGACCCATGCCCGCTTCCAAATCCAGCCCCTGTGTGCTTTATCAAGCTGTTATGGAGCCTTATTTGTGGGAAATTATTTATATTTAGCATTTCTGGAAAAGAGGTTTACAGAACTTTTACTCTGGTTAACAAATATGATTGCTAGGTCCTTTTTGTTCTTTTCTTTTTTTTGCTCCACTCCAGTGACCTTTTCTATGTTTCTTAATTTGTACAAATCTTTTTTTACAACTGATAGAATAAAGTGAAAGTTACAAGGACAGTTCACCCAAAAATGACAATTCTTCATTATTTATTCACTCTCAAGTGGCTCGAAAACCGGTATGACTTTCTTTCTTCTGTATAACACAAAAGTGGAAATTCTAAATGTGTTGGTCGCTGTATTCCATGCAATTACGATCAGTGGGGACTGAAGCTTTCAAGCTTCAAAAAGGATGCAAAAGCACCTTAAAATATGATTTAAAAAATATGGTCTATATGACTATTCACAAGCCATACAAAAGCTCTGAGTGACAATCAGACCATATTTGCATCGCCATTCACTTGATATCTTCCCCTTCTTTGAGATCTTAACTCAAGAACCGCTGAATCTGAATCAGTGAGATGAACAGATCAGTCCAATTTATGAATGAATCATTCAAGGTTTAGGACCCAGATCAACTGATTCATTGACTTAAACTAACTCAAAAGAATTTATTGTTCACACATTGGACATTGCTACTTTTCTCATGAATGTGCCAAGGAGGCCAGACACTGAGATTTTTGTCTCAAATATAAGCGTGTTTGTCACACAAAAAGATCATATGGTTCCAGAAGATTTAGAAAATAGTGTCACTTATGATGCTTGTGTGTCATTTTTACAGCTTGAAAGTTCCCATTCATGTAACTACCTTGAATAGTACGACTGGGGTTATTAAAAATGTATCTCACTTTTAACAGAAGAACAGAGAATGAAGTCATTTTTAAAACAGCATGTGGGTAAGTAAATGATAACAGAACTTTAACATTTAAGTGAAGTAATCCTTTAATTATTTCTGTAAATTAGATCGGAGCATTAAAAAAATCCCTTTTGATCACAAAGCACTTCTTTCCACTTGAACAAATCATTAGTACAATTATAAACCTGCTGTGTCTATTCAGGGAAAACTTCAAACTTGCTCAATTTAATTGCAATTTCACTGTTTTTAAAATGATTTGACAGCCAGAATAACAAAGACTGTGGTGTAACTTTTGACTCACATGGTAAAGTTGGAAATAAATGCAGATGAAGATAAATCCACCTCAAAGGCCGCCTCTTTAGTAATGTGGAGTTGGTTCCATATGGTGCTTTCTACTGTGGTTACAGCATAGCGAGACACTACAGAACTTCGCACATGGTAATCCGTCACCTTGAGCTAAGGGCATAACAAACACCAGAATACTACATTGATACACCAAGCCACATTATTTATCTTCTAATTTTTCTTAAAATCTCAGATATAAAAAAGCTGTGCACATGAACATGAATATTTGCAGGTTTGCTAGGGAATTTGCTGAAAAAACATCCATTTAAAACATGACAGGACTTTATTGAACAATTTGTATGATTAGAATGTTAATTTTGATTTCTCACATCTCAATCTGTTTACTTGAATCTGATTCAGACCACATTGGTCTGGCTACAGAAAAGCCAGTCTATCGGAGCACCCTTTCATGCACTGCATACAACAGCATATGCTCAAAGAAGCTGTGTATATAATTTAAAAACAAGATTAAGTGACCGAAACAAATATTAACACAATTAGCCAGATCTACAAATTAAAAACTATGAAGACTAAAAGATATTATCCTGGGTCTGGGTGTCTGGCAGTAAATATTTAAGATTATAGAATGTCTTGTTAAAAAGAAACTTATAATAAATAAATAACTTAAAAAATAATGTCAACATTATCATTTAAGTCTGCTTCTGCTCTATGTCTCCAGTGACTGATCTGGATTGTTTAGCTCATATTGCTTCTAACTCATGTAAACATTCTCATGTGTTTTATACGAATAAACATCTGGTTTCTAAGGCATCAAATTCATGTTTGTGCATATTTTTAAAATGAAAAGGAACCCATGGGTCAAAAGGCTAGAACACTATTTGGTGCTTTATGGTATTTCAAAATAAACCAAAGCAAAAAAAAACAAAAAACACTGCATTTATCTTAATATTTACAGTTTAGCAGAAAGCAAACACATAGCTTTTTCTGTCATACTTACTGCTGGTCTTGCTGTTGAGGTCTGACGTCTCAGTCTCTAAAAAGTATAAAATATGATGTGAGGCCTACAGTTATTTTCTTGATAGCTCCTATCCAGAGTGTATAATGAACTTTTACATTACATTCAGTAAAAGTATGTCACATCAAATTAAAGAATTAATTCCAGACAGGCGTTATAAATATATGAATCACAAAACAAACCTCATTCCTTAGTGCCATTCACCTTTAAATATGCATAAAAACTGTATTATTCATATAAACTTCAATAACTAATATATAACCAACCACAAATTACCTTTGAAGTAAAAATAGTTTGAAATACTCCCAGTATTCTCAGATGCCAGTGGTTTGGTCTTGAACTTGCATTGAAATAGACTGAATCAAAGTTATTCATGAAAGGGGTGGAAATGGAACTAAATGCCAGTACTGTACACACAAGGCCACTGGATGATTTACACATAATTCACTGCTGTGCCAATATATTACCACATCTCCAGGAGATTGCTGTAAACACAAACGAAAAGCTAAATATGGAAAGATGTGTCTTTGCTACTATAACTTTCCAGTACAGTCTTTAAACGAACCTGCTGTGACACAGGTTTATTCAAACAAATTGAGATGAAACGGTTGCTAAATAATTATGACTTGAAAGCCTGTTAATGGGCATAATAAGTGAATACAGTAATCTTAAAAGGACAACACCTGAATGTTATCCTTCCTTTTCTTTACATTTTCCTTATTTGACTCAAAAGCCCAGAAGGAATGCAATAAGAAATTCGTACAGAATAACAATTTGAATGTCTCACATACTTTGGAACCTAGTGGGAATCTTTATTACAACTTTTTAAGATTCCAGTGTAACACACAATAAAAACTTCATCTTTAAAACACATAATGTTGCAAACAATAAGACTATTACAATTACCAAAAGGATTGTAAACAGATGATGTTTTTTACCTCCCTTCCGTTTCCTAAAGCATCCAAATACAATATAAAAAGATTCTAGAAGTAGATCAACTATATAAAATTCTAATAAATGAAATAACATCCCACTGGTACAGAAATTCTTAAATGTATGATTCTTCAGACCAGGCGATGTTTTTAGTGTTTGTGTCGCGCCAAATACTATCAGTCACTCAAGACAAACTTCATATTTTACTTATCAGAGGAAAATGTCACAGAACAATAGGGCAAATACGCTATTACCAATTACACATACCTGGAGAGGAACTGGTTGCGCGTCGAAATGCGCACATCCAAAAGGAACAACAGTAAGTAGGATGAAAAAGACAGCGTGGATAGTCAAATCCAGTTTAACATCCATGCTTTCAGATTGCGTGGGAAAGTCAAAACCACTGGTTTGCCCGTAAGGCGAGTGCGTAATGTCTTCCACTAACTTCACATTTTACAGCACAAAGTTGTTTGTAAAAGGGGCAGTATTGCCCCCTCCCTTCCAAACTGATCCTAAAAATGATACTGAAGCCACGATAATGCCATAAGAGAGATGGATGCTCATTTAGACTGGAAAAATAACTTGGTTATAATGACAAATGAGTTTCAATCATGCGCAGGTATTTGTGGGTTTCAAGGGGAGCTCTTTTCACGTGCGCATACTGGACATTTCGCAGAGCCTCGCCACGGTTTTTGGGGGCACGAAAACAAAAACACAAACCATTAACCCCGTGAATGCCTACAATTCCGAAGATTGCTGCCAGAAGCCTTTCAGTCGTTACAAATTGTTCTAAAACCGCATTACTGTCACCAAATTTAAAGTATTTGGATACTGAATGTTTACTCTAGAAATCTCAATGAGGTTGGAGAAGGTTTTTGGACAGGCGCTCGTGAACATACTAACAAATAATGAAGTGTGAGGAGTAAAGTGGCTTGAGAATGGTCTTGTGAGATATTGTGACGACTAATATAGATTGATTTGTTTAGTTGCTGTCCATGGTGCTGTTAACTAACCGAATCGTCTTCTGATTTCTGTACTTTATGAATGCATAAAAGGGTATTATTGCCCAGATCTTTGAACACAATATTAAAATTAATAAAATAGTCTATGCACTTTAACACAATGGGGATTTTATCTGTTCTAACTAAACATTTTAAACTAGTAAAAGGTAAAAGTTATCTTTAGTTGCAACATCCATTTGAACTAAAAACATTAGGCCAATGCAACCATCTTATCACCAAAGTACAAACATATTTGATTTTCACAGGTTAGTTTGAAAAACTGAAGTACAATTCAAAAGTCTGAGAGCCCTAGTGAAAATGCAAAAAAATTATGTTCTGAGTTTTCTCATTTAATACATCAATATAATTTTTAAGGAAAATTCGTATTAACCACAAATTTTGAATGAAGAGTTGAATTGGAAATAAAAATGAAAATTACATTACATTTTTTGAGAAGAAAAAAAAAACAGATGTGGTCTCAGACTTTTGGATTCCACTTTTGTGTTTGCAGACCATGATAATCTTAATGGAAACATATGCTCATGTCCTTTTAAATTCCTTCCTCCCACCTTGTTATCCATTTACACAATCTATGTGTAGATTAATTGTGCAAAAATGGCAAATTTAAGATTTTTTTTATGATTATAGATGTTCAGGTACAGTCTGTAGTGCTTCTTCTGGCTTTCTTGCGACATTCACATTCTGGAATGCAAATAAGAAATCGCTTTTAGACACTGATCAGCGATTAAAATTCTTCATCTTTCCAGAGTGTTTCATGACTTACTGTGGGTCTGTCCCTGTGTGTGTTCACTGCTTGGATGTTTAAATAGAAGGACTCCACTTTACATCCTGCAAGGAGGGCATAAAAGAACATGCTATACTCATATTCTCTGTAGCACTTTTCATTAATAAGGTTTGCGTCCAATCAGCTAAATATAATTTCATCAGATTATGTCGGAATTCTAATGTTATTTTGTGGTTTTTCATTAATATAGTTAAGAAGGTGGTACTGGCCAAAAACTACTTTTCATGCTGGGTTGATTTTATCATAACCGTTTCTCTAACATATCTACAGAATAGTTCTCTCAGACTGAAGACAAAAAAAAAAGATAACAGGACCCCAAATTAGACCCTAATCATGAACAGATCCATGTTTGAAATAAACATGGCTATGCCTACTCACCGTAAGCTAATGGAGTTAGTTTGAGAACAGTATGCAAAGGACACTTTAGATATGGTAGATCATCTGTGGAGAAATCAGAGATGTATCATTTGCATGAAAGATGCTATGACAGTGACAATGTTTTTTTTCATAGTCAGTGACAGCAATTGCTGGCTGTTTTTGGTTTAGACCTGCACTTTTGTCCAGAAAGTAGGCCAGTAGACAACGCATGACTGCCTGGTGGCAGATGACCAGCACATTCTCTTGTCTCTCAAGCTCCATTATGACTGGCTCTAGACGGTGCATCAGGTCTTCATACGACTGCAGAACACAGAAAAGGAAAAAAAACTACCTGTAAACAGTAATATTGTGAAATATTGCAATTTGAAATAACCATTTTCAATTTTAATATATTTAAAAATGTAATTTATTTGTGTGATGGCAATGCTGAACTTTCAGCAACTGATACTCTGGTCTTAAGCGGTCACATGATCCTAATATGTTGATTTAGTACTATCAATTACTGTTAGTGCTTAATTATAATAATGGTTCTTATTATTATCAGTGTTGAAAAGTTTATAAACAATGTACTTCTAGAGTATAGTTATAAATCTGAAAGTATTTACTTGGGGAGGGATCAACCTACTAAACCTGCTAAATACTTAAACTGGTTGACGGCCCCTGACCACCCACCCCTGCCTTCAGAACCCCACCCCACGCACACACCCCCACCCCCCCCCCCTGATTTTCTTAGCAGAGATATATTATGAAAAAGAAAAACAACAACAATGAAATTCACAATAATAAACCCCAAAGCAAAAATAACATACCATAAACCAATCGTACAAAATGTTCATGTAATGAAGATGGCCACCCCCCCCCTATACTCCCCCGATAGTCCCAATCCAAAAGCGAAAAGAAGAAAGAAAACGTATTGAAAAGGCAGATGTAAATAGTTCTTATCCTTGTAATTAATATCCAGTTTTGATGACCCAAAGTAAGGAGATGCAATGCAGGGAAATTAGTCCTTTATATTTTCCTCAGAGTCCATGCAGTCCTAAATGCACCATTGATACATCTAAGAAGGCTAGGTCAAAGGAGTCCTTCTATAAACAACATATTAACAAACATTAGAATAAACCTCAAAACCATGAAATGCAATTTATACATGCATAAAAAAAGGACCTTGCTTTGATTGAGCATAAAACAGCATGTTTCCCAATCAGGACATCTCAGTGAAGGTAAGGCTACAAGAGGGAAGCCATGCTTTCCTCTTACCAAACATCTCTCTCTTCTTCTACCATCTAACTGTATTTAAACTTCTCATAAGAGAACCATAGTGTCCCCTAATGATGGGTAGTAGAATTACACCCTAAGTAACATTTACCTGTTACAAGTTTTTGATGCTTAATATTTTCGTATATTATGCGAAGCATTTTTTAGGATTCTTTGATTAATAAAAAGCATTTGTATGAATCGAATCTTTGTAACATTGTAAATGTCTTTACTGTCACTTTTGATCAATTTAGTGCATCCTTGCTGAATTAACATTAATTTCTTCATTTTATTTAAATCTTTCTTACCACAAACTTTAGAGTGGTCGTGTATCTCAGTTTTCACAAATATATTAAGCAGTAAAAAATGCTAATAAAATAAAATAAAATAATAATATTAGAATGATTTCTGAAGGTTCACGTGACACTGAAGACTGGAGTATGACTGAAAATTCAGCTTTACCATCACAGGAATAAATCAAAATTTAAATGCATTAAAATAGAAAATGGTATAAGAGTATAAGAAACCTTTCAAAAACAAAAAATACAATTTTTAACCATCCCAAATTTTTGACCAGTAGCGCACATTTTTGCACAAGCTCATTTTAACACAGTTGTGTTATGTGAAGGACTCACTTCACCCTTTGGATATCGATAGCGGTACTTGTCCTGGTCTCTTAAGGCAAACTCTTCTGGATGGGTTGCCTGAATCTCCTCATATGTCATCTCCTCACATACACCCTTAAAATGTACCAGAGTTCAACCATTTTTCTTGATATTTGCATTTCACGTGCATACACCTTTAATATATAGAGCATGACAAGCTTACCGCATCGATTTCGTTCAACGCCTTCCACTGTTCATATGGGACGCCCAGTGCCTCTGCTGTCTGTATGGTTCTCTTCATGTGGCTGGTCCACACCTTCAAATCCTTGATGGACTGACCCCTGATGAACTCTGCAAGGGCCTTAGCATACTATACAACAAAACAGACACAAGTCTGTAACGTGTAGTGGAGTAATTTTCACTGTAAGGTATCTGTACTTTTACTCAAGTATGATTTTTAGGTACTCTTTACACGTCTGACTTTGACCCATTCACACGTAAACTGATCTAATTTGACCAAGATTTTGTGTTTAGTTTATGATCTAAATCACCTTTTGGCCCTGTGAAGAGAGGCCTGTGTCTCCACCGATTCTTCCAAGCAGGTTGAGCTCACTTTCTCCGTGGCGGCTCAGATAGATGGATCGCGGTGTGACGTGGATGTTCATGAGGTAATACACTATACGACTCTGAATGTGATCCTGGACGCGGTTGACGAGGTACCTGGATCCCACGTTAAAGATCTTAATGAAGGAGAGGTGTCTATGAAACAAATGGAGAGGCAGAGCAGAGGAAGTAAAGGTGTTAAGTTCATAATAGTCGGAAACGATGCACATAACATCTTAATACATTTGAAACATTGGCAGCAGTGTACCTGTCCTTTTCCTCGTCCAGGGGGACATAGGACATTTTATAACAATCAATACGCTTCAGAAAGTCCACCAGTGCTTCCTCTTTGTCGTAGTTTTCATAATCTGGGCTGCTCAGTTTTACTTGCTGTCAAAAAAGGAAATAATAATAAACAAAAGCTATCTTATTCTAAAATATTTTCAAAACAATTTTAATAGTCTAGCATTACAAATAGTTTAATAACACAATCTTACCATTATATTTGCCTCAATGATTTCTGGGTCGTCACAAACCGACTCAATGAAAAACACCTGCACATAAAAAATTTTGTGTGAAAGGTTGGTTGCTAAACCATCATTTACAAAATATCACATCATTTTATAAAATATTAAATGACACTGTTTTCAAAATGATGTAGTCTTTCTATTAACAAACTACTTTCCAAAGCATCACAAAACGCTCTATTGCTGTTATTGTAACCCGGAAGCCAAGCATGCTGACACCAATCAACTCGATATCTCATTCAAACTTGATCTGAATCGTTTGCAGCAGTCAACAATGAATATATATTCAGATTATATTATTGCTGATGGGCGTCTAGTTCTTTTTAACAAATCAATTGGCTGTAAATAAGCCACTTTAAAAAAATAAAATAAAAAAAAGTCAGCTTTACCACTGTCAATCATCATTCACGGATACAATGGAAACGAATAGGTGGTGAAAACGAATACTTTACGCGACACTGGATTTATGGAGTAATCCAAATATATCTCACTCCAAAATGAATATTGAATATAAAAAAAATTAAGATTAGAGGTCAGGCAGGCGCTTTTTTTTTTTTTTTTTTTTTTAATTAATACATATAACAATTCTTTAAGCATCACATTCTATAAGCGTCACGTTTTTATATGGCTGGATCCCCCTGGAGGAATGGCTCTGGTTTGCATATTTTACATCAATTAATACATTCATTTATATCTTATTTTTAATATCTGCACCCTGTAGTTTATATAATAAAATATATTTTTGCTAGACCTTCTCCAGTCTGGATCTAATTCACTGTGCAGCTAGCAATCTTCTTTTTTGTTTTGATCTTTTTTTGGCTCTACGCACCTGAGGCCATTTAATTTTTAAACTTGGAGCACAACAATCTCTTCTAGTACTTATCATATTTTTAACGAAATAATTTGGAAAACTATAGTCTTTAAGTAACATCCCATCAACCATCACATTAAATACAATGCAAAGAAGATGTGAGGCAGACTTTCATAATGCAGTCTGTTGAATAAGCAAAACCCTGCACTTGCCTTATAGCCCTTCTCCTTAGCAAAACTGATGATGGCACCTCTTCTCTCTCTTGTAGTATTGGTGGCATCAAATACCTGTGAAGTGCATTAGTCAGAGATTGATTTGCCTCAATGATTGGTTGACTCCGCAACAAGAATGCTGAGAATCACAGACGAAGCTGGTAAATTCTCAATCGTATTGGATGTAAAGTCAGACAGATTCATATAGTAGCTTGAAAAGTTGAATTCATAGCTTGGACAGACAAGAAGAACCGCTATCCATTACATTATTGACTCACTGCAACTTGTCCCTGCTCCTTAGTGAAGTAATTGGCGATGTCCTTAAGAGCATTTGAGGCACAGGATCTGAACACATAATACACCGATATTATTGAACAAATGGCACATATATAGTTCCCTCTCAGTCGGTCACTCTCCACGTCACGTCGGAGGACCGACGAATTGGGATCTCGCTTAGAGGGACCAATCTACTTCGAGTGTAAACTAAACGAGCCAATGCACATTGGCATGCGATTATTGCATCCAGCTGCTGCTGATCACAGCGTGAGTATAAGTAGGCAGCAGGTGCAGCGCATATTCAGCTTTTCGCTTCGGAGCCGAGCGGTTCTATCGTTCTGCTCCTGAACTTCTACAGTAGTAAAAACTACAGTCAAGCACGCTCTTCGGTGGGCTCTCGCGCTGGTGGTACGGCGCTTCAGCGGTGGTGGTTTCCCGTGTCGAGTGGGTTGCACACATCAGGCTGCACTACCCCCTGTGTGTGTTGCAGACGGCCATCTCCCCTGTGCGCTTCAGCACACTAAAAGAGCAAATTCCATACTAAAAGAGCTTCACGGGTGGAACGTCTTTTTAAAGACGCGTCTTTTTAAAGATGTCATACCATCCGTGCGTTTCTGGGTGCGGTCGTTACCTGGCGTCGGGTGATGGTCACGATCTCTGCCTCACGTGTCTGGGCATGTAGCATGCTGAGGTGGCTTTTGTGGATGGCTCATGCTCCCATGGTGGGGGTATGACTATCTCGGAGTTGCGGACAGGACTCCGTTACCTGCAAGGGGGCGGAGTGCACCGTGCCACTGCTTAGATCTGGGGTTCCCTCTGGTGGCAGTTGGGGGCGTCCTTTTTCTGGCGGTGGGGGGACTGGTCTTACGGTCACGGTGAGAAATACCCCTCCGGGGATGCCCAAGCCCGCCAGCACTTCAAAACCAGCGGAGCTCTCAAAAGAGCAGGCTGGACCCTTCCGGGGGTACCACTTGTTTCTTCTGAGGCTCCCCCTGACGATCGGATGTCGATTTCAGCATCGGAGGGTGAGCCGGACTTTGCCGGGGATGAAGATCCGTCAGCGCTGCCGCCCTCTGGGAGGTCAGCGGTGCCGGATACGGACCCGAAAATGATGGCTATGCTTTCCCGGGCCAACGAGAGTGTCGGGCTCGAGTGGAACATTCCACCACGTCCCGAACCCTCAAGGTTGGACGAATGGTTTCTCGGGGTGGCCCGCGCTGGTTCTCAGCGCCCCACCTCAGTGCCTTTCTTCCCGGAGGTGCATGATGAGATAGCTGGGGCAGGACGGCAACCTTACTGCCAGAAACCGGCCCCGTGGGCTCATCCTCCCACAACCCCTCGATGGGGTCCAGCGGGGGGTTATACGGGAGCCCCCAGGTGGAAGCGGTCTGGGGGTGGCGATGCAATTGTGGCCAAATGCCGCTACCACTTGGCGGGGAAAACCGCTGCTCCCCTCCCGGGCCTGTAGGCACACGTCGGCCTTGATCGGCAGTGCTTATACAGCCTGTGGAAAAGCTGCCTCCGCCTACATGCTACAGCATTGTTGCAAGTGCACCAGGCCAAGGCACTGAGAGGACTTGCACGAGGGTGGTCACGACCTGGAAGTTCTCAAAGAACTCCGCACCGCGACGGACCTCGCGCTACGAACGACGAAGGTTACGGCGCGGTCTCTGGGTCGTTCAATGTCAACTATGGTGGTCCAGGAGCGTCATCTCTGGCTGTGTCTGGCCGACATACGCGAGACGGACAAGACAAGATTCTTAAACGCCCCCATGTCCCAGACCGGCCTCTTCGGCGACACGGTGGAGAACTTTGACCAGCAGTTCTCCGCCGCCCTAAAGCAGACTGAGGCCATCAGGTACATACTGCCCCGGCGTGCAGCTGCTGCCCCCATCCGGCCGCCGGCGGCAGCGCCTCAGCCGGCTCGTCGCCGAGGGCGGCCCCCTGCATCCGCCCCCGCTCCCGAGCATTTCTTCTGGTAGGACGTCCGCGGAGCCATCAAGACCGCCGTGGAGCCGGTCGCAGGACAGCCGCCCCGCCCGTCCAGGCCCCCGCCAAAACTGGTGGCAAGCGAGAGAGCAAGAGGACCGGAGACGGGCGACCCAGAGGTGGAGGAACGTGCTCTTCAGGAGATGGTGTGAACGGGCCCTCCTCCCCCGGGGAGGGCCGGGCGGAGAATCTTTTCATCTTTTTACGCCACTGACCTCTCTGTCGGTGGTACCCAAATACTCGACAAATAGCAATTCCTCTATTTCTGGGTCCCCCGAGGGGACGGGGGGCTGTGGACGGTCCAGAGCCGTATCACACTCACCCTCCTCTCTCGCCAGTGAGCAGTAGTGGGCGGATCGGGAGACGAACCAACGGACTACCCACGCACCCTCTGCTCAAACGCAGGTCAGTGTTGCACACACCCAGACCCCGCCTCGGACCGGCAAAGGGACGCCCGGGCCGGGTCCCTGCGTTCTTCCTTGCTGCCCCACTGCGGGTAAGCCTGTAGTTCCGTTGATGCCACTAGAGCGGTGTCTGGGAGCCTGGCTTGAGCCACCCAGCCCATCTCGATTGCTCCTTCGAACCGTCAGGCTCGGCTACGCGATCCAGTTCACCCGGCTCCCTCCCAGGTTCAGGGGCGTCCACTTATCGTCAGTGAAAGCAGCAGATGCCCCTATCTTGCGTGCAGAGATCGCAGTCCTACAGGCGAAGGACGCGATAGAGCCGGTCCCTCCAGCCGATATGAGGTCGGGGTTTTACAGCCCTTACTTCATTGTACCCAAGAAAGGCGGTGGGTTGAGACCTATCTTGGACCTGCGCGTCGTGAACCGGGCCCTTCACCGGCTCCCGTTCAAGATGCTCACGCAGAAATGCATCTTCAGGTGTATCCGTCCCCAAGATTGGTTCGCAGCGATCAACCTGAAGGACGCGTACTTCATGTTTCGATCCTTCCGCGCCACAGGCCCTTCCTGCGGTTTGCGTTCGAGGGGAGGGCATACCAGTACAAGGTCCTGCCCATCGGGCTGTCCCTGTCGGCCCCGTGTCTTCACGAAAGTTACGGAGGCAGCCCTTGTTCCCATGAGAGAGCAGGGCATTCGAATCCTCAACTACCTCGACGATTGGCTCATACTTGCCCAGTCTCAGGGGCAGTTGTGCGAGCACAGGGACTTGGTGCTTTCACACCTCAGCCTGTTGGGCTTTCAGGTCAACTGGGAAAAGAGCAAACTCGCCCCGACGCAGAGGATCTCTTTTCTCGGTATGGAGTTGGACTCGGTAGAACAGACAGCACTCCTCACGCAGGAACGTGCTCAGTCTGTGTTGAACTGCTTGAATACATTCAAAAGCAGCATGGCGGTCCCACTGAAACAGTTTCAAAGGCTCCTTGGGCATATGGCAGCTGCAGCGGCAGCGGCAGTCACGCCGCTGGGGCTACTCCATATTAGACCGCTGCAGCACTGGCCCATGGCCGAGTCCCGAGGTGGGCGTGGCAACGCGGCACCTTCCGGGTCCAAGTGACACCGGCCTGCCGCCAAACCTTCACCCCGTGGTCAGACCTTGCGTTCCTCCGGGCAGGAGTGCCCCTGGAGCAGGTCTCCAGGCATGCTGTGGTTTGCACAGATGCCTCAACCACCGGCTGGGGGGCACGTACAACGGGTGCCCCCCCCCCCCCCCCCCCCCCAGTGTCGGGGTTTGGACGGGGCCCCGACTGCACGGGCACATCAACTGCCTCGAGTTGCTGACAATGCACCTTGCCCTGAGCCGTCTCAAAAGGCACTTACGAGGCAAGCACGTACTGGTCCAAACGGACAACACAGCGACCGTTACGTACATCAACCGACAAGGTGGTCTGCGCTCCCGTCGCTTGTCGCAACTCGCCCGCCACCTCCTCCTCTGGAGTCAGAAGCATCTGAGGTCGCTTCGTGCTGTTCACATTCCTGGGCTGCTCAACCGGGCAGCCGACGAGCTGTCCCGAGCTGCGCGCCCGGGAGAATGGCGACTCCATCCCAAGACGGTCCAGCTGGTTTGGAGACGTTGCGGAGCCGCTCAGGTGGACCTGTTTGCCTCTCCAGAAACCACTCACTGCCAGTTGTTCTACTCCCTGAACGAGGGAACACTCGGCACGGACGCACAGGCACACAGCTGGCCGCGGGGCCTTCACAAATATGCGTTTCCCCCAATGAGCCTTCTAGCACAGACACTGTGCAAGGTCAGGGAAGACGAGGAGCAGGTCCTGCTGGTGGCAATCCTATTGGCCGACCGGACCTGGTCCCGGAACGAACTTCCTCGCGGACAGCCCCTCTCCTGGCCGATTCCTCTGAGGGGAAGGATTTACTGACTAAGAGAGGGGGCACACTCTGGCACCCACGTCCAGACTTGTGAAATCTCCATTTGTGGTCCCTGGATGGGACGTGGAGGTTCTAGGTGACCTTCCCCGAGAGGTTGTTGACACCATCACTTCAGCGAGAGCTTCGTTTACGAGACACGCCTACGCTTTGAAGTGTAACCTGTTCTTTGAGTGGTGTTCTTCTCGCCGAGAAGCCCCCCGAAGATGCCCGATCGGAGTTGTGCTGTCCTTCTTGCAGCAAGGGCTGGAGCGAAGGCTGTCTCCCTCCACCCTTAAGGTTTATGTCTCGGAGGAGGGGTGGGGCACCTGCAGCAATTCGGTCAACGATTTGTGCCTAGAGTTCGGGCCGGTTGATTCCCAGGTAACCCTGAGGCCCCTGCCCGGCTACGTGCCCAAGGTTCCCGTTACTCCTTTCAGGGATCAGGTGGTGAACCTCCAAGCGCTGCCCCCGGAGGAGGCAGACCAAGCCCTAGCTTTGCTCTGTCCCGTCCAAGACTTGAGATGCTACGTAGACTGGACACAAAGCTTCAGGACCTCAGACCAGCTCTTTGTCTGTCACGGAGGCCGGCAGAAGGGGAATGCCATCTCTAAGCAGAGGATGACCCACTGGATAGTGGATGCCATCACCCTGGCTTATCAGGCACAGGGTGTGCCCTGCCCGCTCAGGTTGCGAGCTCACTAAACTAGAGGTGTTGCATCCTCCTGGGCGCTGGCTCGTGGCGCCTCGATGACAGATATCTGTAGAGCTGCGGGCTGGGAGACCCCTAACACATTCGCTAGATTCTATAGCCTGCGTATGGAGCCGGTATCCTCCTGTGTTCTCAACTCAAACAGGTAGAGGCACAGAGAGGCCCCGGCTTAGTGTCGGCTTGCTAAAACCGCTCCAGAGAGTCCATATAGTAGTCCCTGTTGAGCTCCTCCGTCCCCTCGGCAGCCAGACGTGGCGGAGCGTCCGGCGCCAGGCCTTCACTCGTTGAATCCTCGAGAACCGGTAGAAGGCTGGGTTCCATAGGTAAGACCTAAATGGATCTCATATGTGTAAAGTCCACGGTATAGCCTTGAGCCCGGGTTTCCCCGGCAGACTTCTGCCATTCAAAGAGGGTTCAATCACCTCCATTCTTCCATATGAACCTAAGGGATTGTTCATATGTGTATTGCTTCCGAAATCTCCTTCGGGAAGGTTGGAGCTTCCGTGACGTCCCTGTTCCAAGTAGAACGGGTCCGTTTTCCCAGTGTTATCCAGTCTTAATCATTGGGTAGTGCCATAGCAGCAGTACCTGGTCCTCTTGTGAAGAAGCCCTGGCCTACGCCAAAAAATAGGGGCGAAGGTGGCTTCCACAGGGACACTGGAAGGGGCAGTAGCTGTGCCTTTTGGTAGGATCCCAATTACATCGGTCATCCGACGTGACGTCAGGAGTGACCGACTGAAAGTGAATGTCTCAGTTACGTATGGTAACCCTCGCTCCCTGAAGGAGGGAATGGAGACGTCACGTCCCGTCGCCACAGCTCCTGTGCCACCACTGAGCAGCCGGGTCACCGGCTCGGCTCCTCAGCGAAAACCTGAATATGCGCTGCACCTGCTGCCTACTTATACTCACGCTGTGATCAGCAGCAGCTGGATGCAATAATCGCATGCCAATGTGCATTGGCTCGTTTAGTTTACACTCGAAGTAGATTGGTCCCTCTAAGCGAGATCCCAATTCGTCGGTCCTCCGACGTGACGTCTCCGTTCCCTCCTTCAGGGAACGAGGGTTACATACGTAACCGAGACGATATGCACACAAGACAGAGTTCATAATCAAATAACACTGCTTATTTAGAGTTATATACATCTCCTAAATTATGTCACCGTGCGGAGTTTTTTCATGCTTCTTCATTGTCTGGACGAAAAAATTCATAGTTCTTGTATGTCTGCACAACTTCCCTTCGATACTGACCCAAATTAAAGACTTTAAAAAAAAATAAAAGTTAGTTAGCAGATTTTTTTTTTACATATATTTACTCACTACATTTATAGTTAAATGATGCTGATACATATTATATATAGCAAATAATTTCATACGTTCATTTTATGAATACACATTGTATATGTGTGCGTGTATACATAGCATGACATATATTCATATATATAGAAATTGTTACATTTAAGTATGTGTGGGTGTGTGTGTGTGTGTGTGGTGTTTGTTAACATTCGTGAATTATGCTGATATTCAGCAATAATTTTACATGTAGTACGTACATATATACCACAAACATAAAATCAAATACTTGCCATTAAGAGCTGATCATTAACCTCATAATACATACACTCACCTTGAGTTGGGACTCCAATCCAATTTAGGTATCGGGTTAACTTTTTGGAGATGTAGGTCTTTCCCCTGGCTGGCAAACCAACCATCACAATCATTGTGGGACAGTTTGTAAACTGAGGTCGTGAGGCTGTGGACCAGTAGAAAACATTGACGTTAAAGTTTGAATAAGGTTTAATCACTTGGAGATGTTGGAGTAGGAGATTACATATGCATTCACAAGATAATGCCAATGCAACATTAATCTAATAGTCTGTTTCATTTGAGAGAAATTAGAAAAATGGAAGCGGTACAAGAAGAGGGCTGCCACATTAGCTTCAAAGTACATACAGGAACCCACTGACCGTACATCTTCATCATCAGTTTGTTGTTCATTCTATACTGATTTGTACTGAGACAGCAGGGTTATTCAAATGACTTGGATGGCGAAGAGTATGAAAACTACTGAAAGAACATCCCACAGTAACCAAGGAATCACATGAGCCTTGAAGCCAACTCCAGTACTTAATATTCCTGTTCATTCTGTTGCCACAACTGAAGAAACAAAGCTCTCAAAAACACAACTTGGTGCAACTTCAAGAGGTAATCAAAAGTAGACAAAAGTAGCAGGCAGGGCTGAAGTTCACAACACCCGGGTTGATCATCTACAACAGATTAGCACTCTTAATGCACCAAGAATTTTAGAGGAGAGGGAATTAGCAAATATAGTAAAAGAAAAGACAGGGGAATTAAACTATCCCTCACTTACAGCCTCTCCTCTGGCCTAGGGCCCTGCCCATTCCTGGCAGCCATAACTTGAGCAGTGGTGTCTGTGTGAGCTCCTGCTCCGTGGACATGTCGTTAGGCCGTGCACGGCTGATTGTGTGTTTAGGAACTGAGAACACATGGCTGTGATCCCATCAACCCTGTTCCTGCTCAGGTCACCTGACTGAGGCGGGAAGAGTTGGGAGGAGAGACAGGGTTGGTGGAGAGACAGAATCCTGGCTGCCAATGGGTAATTGACTTAGTTAACCCTTTAGAGGCTTTGAGCCGGTCACTTTTTGCTTCATGACAAAAACTACACCATTTCTTAAATAAAAAGAAAACATTATGTTCCAATATGTTACTCCATGTATATATTTAGACAGTCACAAGTACCATAAGAATGTATGCAGTGTGTTTATTTTGCAAATTTGTAAAATACAATGAAATTAGATTTTGTTTGGGCCTATATTTTGTAGATTTTCTTTTATCCAACAGTCTCACTTTATGCTGGATTTGATCTACAGTATTTATTATGTTCTGTTCACAGCAAAGTTGATAACAATAAAGTTAAATAATCATTCTAATTCTATGAAAATATTTAAGTCCAAACCACAGCAATAACGACACAGAGGAATTATATCATATGAATCACTTCCAGAACAATTTATCAAGCTAAACGTTAAAAACACTGACCAATCAGAATCCACCACACTGTAAAGAGCTAAAGCATTTGAAGCGTCAGATGACATGACAGCAAAACGTTATCATGCGTTGATGTGGATGCTAATATAGTTATTTAATACAAAAATAAATTAAGTGTAGAAATAATTTACACTCAGAAACTGTGAGTAAATTTCACAAATAATTACAAATAAACAGCAAGTAAAACATTGAATTAAACATGAAATTTTGAAGTAGAAAAACAGAAATAGTATTTTCTTGTAAACAAAACAAAGATTATTTGAAGTATGTTTCACAACTTTTTTATTCTAAAGTTTGAATAATATTCTTTAAGGGCACATTTACACAATGTCAGTGTACTAAAAATTAAAAAGTTTTTTTTTCCTTTGGACTTTTGGAAAGTTTCGCAAACAGATGACAATGTTGTCAAAACAATCTCTGTGAAAATGGCTAAACATGTTGTATTATGCATGCCAGGCCAGTAGGTGATATGGCTTTGTAAAGAAACATATGCACCTGTAGTCTTCACACGTACTAGGCATGCACATGATGTCACAGTTTTTGTAGTTTACATGGAAACAATAATGGTATTGTTTTCAAAAACGTGCATTTTGAAACCCATTTTGTAAAACACAGCTATGTGAAACACAGCTATGTAAATGAATGGCCAACATGAATGGCCAACACCCTTTAAAAAATAATTTTTAGTTGGAACATTGTTATGTAAACACCCCCTACAACAGGAACCGACTACAACACCCACTTTACAACAGATTAAAAGTGAAAGAACCAGTTCTTTCTTGCTGTTTATGACCCATTTAGCATTACACCGTTGTGGTGTAGTAGAGCAGGATGAGGCCAAGTTTAAAAGCAGGTCGATCAGGATGTGGTAAATCATGAGTCTTAACGGCATACTTGTGATGTCTGGTACAAATATGACATGCAAGGGCTACAAAAAACAAACATAGGCTATAGGCTCATATGTATGCACGTTTAATCAATAAAAGATCGCGATCTCGATTAAAACACACACGATCTTATTCCTAAATGACGGTGATTCCGCTATGTCTATTAAACCTTTGAAAACACAATCACATCGGAATACTAAACCTGCAGAGAGAGCAGCGCTCATCATGTAGCCTAAGCTTTATGTTTGAAACAGTCTACACAAACAGCCTACTTACACAGTAGGCTACATCTCTGTGTTGCAACTTGCAAACATTAAATAATAACGAAAGTATTTGGAGAAAAGTTTTTAATCCGGATATAGACTCGATGTTGCGAGTAATTAAAACGAGTAATTACCCTTTGGAACTAATAATACGATTCAAATATAGATTGCATATGTTACATTATGCCAGTAGGTGGCAAACAGGGACTGTTAAATGTATTTGATGTCTGAATCATTCAAGAGATTCCTTCAAAAACTCTGGACGAAACAGGTCCCCCCCCCCAAGGATTTTTTAGATACATAATGAATTCGTTTTTTAAATTAATAAATATTTTATAAAATAGACTCATCTGTAACATTTTAGACCTTTTTAAATAGACTCATTTATAACATTAAAACATTTTGTCAGAAACTCAAATTAAATATTTTGTTTGGTTGTCTAATGTTTGTTTTCAGAATCTTGTGAGAATCATAGCATAAAAATACATAGGCTAACATATCTGACTGTTTATAGCCTATTAGGTTACATGTTACTCTGGGTGTAGAGCATGTATGTAATAATGTAGGATAGTTCTGCAACCCATTTCTGGATTTTATCGATAATAACGATAATTGACAAAAAACCACATTTTGCTGAGTGTGTCTTGTGCCTGTGATTCTGATAAGGATAAGGTGATAAGGACTATGGAGTAAGCTGACTCCTAATAGTTTTTTTGATAATTCTGCATATTCGTGTGGTGATCAGTTCACGCAGAGTGATAAAAAAATTATCTTTTCCAATCAGTTTAAATTGATTTTTACCTTTTATGGGCATTTTTACCTTTTATAAAGCCTGTTTTTTCTAAAAGTGTGCATCATCTTCAGTCTTCAAATTCTTAAAATGAATCAGTCAATTAGAATAATAAGTCATTTGGGCTGTTACCAAGCAAATAAATCAGTATGACAAAATTCATTTTTGCAATGCAGAGGAGACACATAAGCTGCATTAAAAGTGGCATTTAGATGCATTTACACACAGTTTAATGCAGGACATTAATGCATTTAGCCTGCAGTTACACATGCATAAATACTGTTTTGATATTTTAAACATAAAATGTTGAATACTGATATTTGATTTTTTTTAATGAGAAATTAAAAGAATTAAATGAAATTAATTTAATTTGAAATTAAAACCACCAGTAGGTTGCAGCAAGTCACTGTTAATAAGTGAGCCATTGCGATTGAACCGAATCATTTAACGGTTGATTCATTCAAACTAAACACCCTCATGTTGCTCAGAGATGCAAATTGGAAATATATTTGTTGGCGAAATACAGCAAAATTGTGTCATTGTATCTAAGAAGTGTATGTGCGTATAAGTCTTCGCCTGATACTGATTAACTATATGAAATTATATAAATATATGCATTTCTGCCCCCATATCTTGAATGTTGTGATCATTCTAAATGCATTTTAATAAGCTGAATCCTGCAGTGAAAGAACCAGCACTGGTCTAACCTACTAGACTTCCTATTGCCTTAGCTAAACTTTTGCTAACTTACATGGTAGCTCCATAGACTGTGGGTAGCTCTCATGAGTCATGGATGTTAGCAAGACAAATTAACTATAATTGCCTTTTGTTTTTTGGATAATTAGCTGTAAATTCGAGGCACAGATAGCTTAGTCTTTTGTTCATCACCACTCACCTCCACACCAAGACAAACACAACTGGAAAGAGAGGGAGGGCTTTACTTCTGCGGCTCTCTGACTGTTTGTGATGAGCATGTCGATCGTGCTACACTGCTGTGCTGCGCGGAGACGCAGAGGGAGAAAGGCATCGGAACTCGACAGAATCTCGTATCCCGACCCGACCTGATATTTTGATTTTTATTTGTTTGACAGGGAAAGCTGTGCGCAAACAGAAACACACAAGCACACGTATATATACATATATTCATTTATTTAAAAAAATAAATACTCTCGAGGAAGTAAAAGGGCAGGTGCTCAAGTACCCTTTGATGTCTATAGCTGTGTCCCAAAGTGAAGTGCGCGGACTCCGAAGTGTACGGACTAGAGGAGAGCTGCCATCCTGACAGGACAGGTGGAGCCAGCATTGCTCATTTTTGTTTTTATGTTTTATATCACAATGGAGGAGATCAGGGCCATGCCCGGGGGAGTGGCCCGGTGGCTAGAGCCTCTGCCCCTCTGCCCTCATAGGCTGAGGTGCCCCTCTCACCAATCCCCCACCCTCACCCCAGCTCAAAGAGTTCGGTTACCGCTCCACTAAAGACCCGCTGATTCCGCTAATCCGCTCCGTGTTTTCCCGCCCGCTCCGCAGCATCACTCACAATCTGTGTGACTGTGCCGCTCTCTGGAGAGTGGAAACCGTTCCCGAAGCTCGTTGCATTTACAGGTAGATGCACTACAATCCACATTATAGTCAGTGGTTGGTTGATCCGCTGAATTAGTAATTTGGTAGTTTGTTTTTGTATTTCTGTCGGTAATTATTTGCTCTTGGTCTCAAAAGTGCTTACAACGTGTACAAAAATATCCACGTCTTGAATATAATGGCTAATACAATTTATTGTACACGATCACTTCTAATCCAAAATAAGATAATTCTGTAGTTTTACAAAATAATTTTGGCAGCCTGTGGTTGCCAGAATAATTCTGTAAAAAATACAGAAAAACTGTAAACACATTTACGGCCAAAAACTGTAAATTTTACAGTATAAAACTGTAATTTACAAACAAGAAAATTTGAATGTAAACCAGTAAATTCAACAATGCACACTGCTATTAAAATCTGTTTTGTACCTTCAACCACCATAATAATGAAGGTGGTAAAAGAGAAAGCCACATGAAAAATCAAAGCTCATCACAAGCAGCTTCGCCACAAGCAGAAGTATATACTAATATATAGAAGGTGCACAGAGTCATTCATGCAAACACAAAACACCATCATGGTAAAACACATGATACTTAAATAATGCATTAAACTTTCATTAAACAACAGAAGATGTAACATAAACCCAAATGTACATAACTGATGACAAAACTATTAAGAAACAAGATTATTGAAACAAAATACTTTCAAATGTGGAGTGGCATGCAGGGAATTCTGGGAATATCAGCTTACAGTTTTTGACTGTAAATTATACATTGATTTGTTATTTTTACTTCTAAAAAACTGTAAAATTACAGCATGGTACTGATAGTTATATAATGTCTGGTTAGATATTTACAGTTTTTCCCTGTATATAGTACAGGAACTTACTGTTAACCTATTAACAGTTTTTTCCGTAGCATTTTTACAAAATGTCCAGCTAAAATTACACTTATTTTGACAGTGCACTTGTGAACAAAAAAAAAAACAAGCCAAGGCCTCAAAAAAGAAGGACAGAGGACAGAGATGAAGAGAGAGAAAGAGCGAAGGGATGTTTAGACAGAGTCCTGTCAAACAAATAAAAGGACCAAAAAGGGACAAAAAAATAACGTATAGAAGACTGTTTGTGAAAAAATTATAAGTTGCATTAAAAAAATTAACAATGTACATAATTACTTATTTTATTTACATATGTGAATATGCAAAACAAAAATACAAATTGTACAGAAAGTACTCAGGATCATTTACAAATAAATTACACTACAACAATGAATAATGTATGCAACTTATTCATTTCATTTTGAACTTCCATCACAAAAATAAACTGCAGAAATTAGGTTGTTTCAGTGACAATGTGACATTTAAAAAAGATTTATTCCCATTTTTTCCACTGTTTTCTCTTGCCTAATACAGAATGGCTACTAATGTATTTCTTAACCATTCTCTCAAGAAGAGAAAACAGTCTCTCCATTTTCTCCCTGCACTCCTGTGCTCTTCTCTCCTCTGTCTCTCTCTGGAGTTTGATGTCCTCTCTGAGTAGCTCCACCAGCTTCCACTCACTCACTCCCTCACCTGTCCCAGGACAATTGCAATCCTAAGGCAGAGCAAATAAACATGCCTGTTAACAACAACAGCACAACGAATTTCAGCAAAAATGTGTCTATTAACTTACTTACTTTGTATTTTTCAAGTCCTTCCCCAGCAGGCTAATTTTCTCCAGAATAGTCCTAAAATATGGCGTTATTTTAATGACAAATGTCGAGAGTGCATTATTGAAGAGCGAAAGCACATTAATATAATGCGCGAGCGCGAATCTCTCTGTTCACTAAAGTCCTTTCCTTGATTTTTTTATTGTTGTATTTTTGTTTTAACATAAACTGGTTATTGTAGCTACTTTGCTTTACTATATCTCTTTTATGTTTGTATTTTAATCTTTTCTGCAAATGTACATATGCATCTCTCTGTAAAGTACTTTGTAAACACTGTTTTAAAAGGTGCTATATAAATAAAGCTTTAAACAATCAGACCTCCACAACTGACCGATGAAAATACTATGTGAAATCTAATTGGCTGAGAGGGAACTGAACCTGGAATTCTTTTGACAATCAAAGATGGATCTTTAATTTATTTCCAGTTTAATAATATTTAGCAATGTTAATGAAATGTAGCCTATATTAGAAATGGCTAGGAATTGGGTGATTGGATGATTTGTACATATAACCTCTCTCCAACTGGTTGGTCTCTGAGCAATTTATCTAAAAACAACACATTATAGCCTATGGCTCTAAAGACTTCATATAAAACATCAATGTTATGTCATAATATGTCAGATACCTCAACTAAATTTAAAATCATTGCAATAAATTCTCAGTTAGTATGATGGAAATAGTTAACAATTCTATAAATCACATCAAATGCAAAATTTTTTTTTTAATCCAGTGTTTGTTTTCAGTTCTGATTTTAGTTAGATTTCTTTTTTTTCATGAAAACCCACTTTATATTAGCTACAGATTCAATGGCACTCTCAAACAGTGAATATACAGTTATATGATTTGTATTATTTGTATTTGTTATTTATTAAGTAAATTATGGTCTGATATTATATCTGTAGGTCTATTTATTAGTTTTAGTTTTATTTAATTTGAATTTGAATTTTACTACTTCAACAAACTAAATGGAAATGAAATATATACATTGAATTTATAATGTATATATGTGTATGTATGTGTTATATATATATATCTATATATATAGATCTATATATCTATATATATATATGTATAGTGTGGTGGGGGGGGTTGGTTGTACATACACATGTAGTTGTTTTTTGGTGTTTGGCTTGGTGTTATGTTAGAATCATTATTATACACTTATACCTTTTGTCCTTTAATATTTTGAATAGTTTTTAGCTCTATTTTTTTTTCGTTTTTCATTTATGTACGTTGAAATTTTGTGTATGCACATTGCATTTTAGGTAAGCTCTTCATTTGTAAAATGTGTAGAGGAAGTATTTATAAAGTTTTAGCTGTTTTGGTTTTGGTTGGGGATAGGTTTTTAGTTGTAGTTAATATACAATTGATTGCTTCGGTGAGGTCCTCATTTGTAATTTGCTTTGGATAAAAGCGTCTGATAAATTACTAAATAAAATGGACAGTTATCATGTGAAGTACATTGTCGGCAAATGCATTAAACCCATAGAATATTAATGTCAGTAATGTATGACAAATATGGGGAATTCATATAGTGTTATATTTGGTTCTCCACATTTAAGTATAGGGCTAGTGCATTGACCCTTATCTAATCTGTCATTAATCAGAAGAGTAAAGGTGCATCTCAGTAAATTAGAATGTTGTGGAAAAGTTTATTTGTTTCAGTAATTCAACTCAAATGGTGAAACTCGTGTATTAAATTAAATTCAATGCACACAGACTGAAGTAGTACGTCTTTGGTTCTTTTAATTGTAATGATTCTGGCTCACATTTAACAAAAACCCACAAAATCTCAACAAATTAGAATATGGTGACATGCCAATCAGCTAATCAACTCAAAACACCTGCAAAGGTTTCCTGAGCCTTCAAAATGGTCTCTCAGTTTGGTTCACTATTGCTACACAATCATGGGTAAGACTGCTGATCTTACAGTTGTCCAGAAGAATATCATTGACACCCTTCACAAGGAGGGAAAGCAACAAACATTCATTGCCAAAGAAACTGTCTGTTCACAGAGTGCTGTATCCAAGCAAGTTAACAGAAAGTTGAGTGGAAGGAAAAAGTGTGGAAGAAAAAAGATGCACAACCAACCGAGAGAACCGCAGCCTTATGAGGATTGTCAAGCAAAATTGATTCAAGAATTTGAGTGAACTTCACAAGGAATGGACTGAGGCTGGGGTCAAGGCATCAAGAGCCACCACACACAGATGTGCCAAGGCCATTTATTTTGACCACCTCTTTAGCTGGTGAGGCTGAGAGACCAGCTTGACAAGTTTAGCCAGGCTGGGAGACCAGCTAAAACCAGCTAGTTCCAGTTTAAACCAGCCTTTTTTCTTTCTTTCTTTTTTCAGGAGATGCATGCATTTGGAAACCCCCCCCAGCTAAAACCAGCCTAAGATGGTTGCCTGGTCTTAGCTGGTTTAAGCTGGAAGTAGATGGTCACCCAGCCTGACTAGGCTGGTCAAGTTGGTTTTAGCTGGTGTTTCCCAGTGGTATCAACAGCAGACCAGCTAAAGAAGTGGCCAAAAACCAGCCTGATGACCAGCTAAGACCAGGCTGGGTGACCAGCTAAGACCAGCCAACCAGCTTAGACTGGTTTTAGCTGGGGTTTTTTTCAGCAAATGATCTCGTGACAAAGGCTACTTTCACACTGGAGGAAGATGTGGCCCAAATTATTTTTTGCTCATATGTTAGATTGTTTTATGCTGTATTACAGAGACAGCTCTATACAAGCTAAACTTACTGGGTTGTACCATAGGTATTTTCCCCCCATCTTCATCCTTATCGCCTGCAAATGAATTCGCTGGCTTTGCGGCGCATCAGCTTAAAGGGATTGGTCACTCAAAAATTGATTATTTTACCGATGTTCTTGCTATGTTTCTGGACCTTGATCGTGTAAGGACACTTGCTGTCTATGGGAGAGTCAGAGAGCTCACGGGATATTGCAATCTAAATATCTTATTTTGTGTTCTGCAGAAGAAAGAAAGTCATACAGTTTTGGAATAACATGAGGGTGAGTAAATAATGACAGAATTTAAATTTTTGGGTGAACTAATCCTTTAAAGGGCATCTATTATGCAAAATCCACTTTTACATGTTGTTTGGACATAAATGTGTGTTGGCAGTGTGTGAACACAACCACCCTACAATCATAAAAATTCACCCACTCCTCATATTTTAATCCCTTTTAAACCAAGTCAGTCTCGCTAGGCCTGCCCTTTTTGATTCTCATGCAGTGTGACATCACATTGCATAGGGCCGGGCCACGGGGGTTGATTGACAGCTCTGCATTGCTATAGTTTCCACCCTCAGCGGTTGTACACTGTCCTCCATTTTCTCCACGCTCGAGCAGCTGCAACGCCAACAATGTCTCGCAAGCAATCCTGATGCTCTGTGTTTGGATGTAAGACTGAACATTAGAGTCATAATTTTCTCCCAATATCTGAGCTGCTGAGGACGCTATGGATTACTTTCATTTTTCAAGGTAATGCACCTCAAAATCTACCTAAATACGTGCATCACTCCAGATTCCTTTGTAAATGTCATGCCGTTATAGTGCTTAGAGTTTCAACCATATTTGTGTGCATACATTAAGTATTTTTTAACTGATCAGTGCCGCGCTTGTGAGATTAGTTCGCGCCGTTCGTAGCGCGGTCACGTGGCTCGGTCAATTGATCCGCACCGATGACAGGTCTGTGCGGCGCGAGCTCTGTAACATCACACTGTTTCGTCCCACTTTCAGTGCAGTTGGCTTCCCATGTGTACGGCTAAACTCCGGTTCTCTCGCTCTCAGTTATGTTGGTACCCTGTTAGGCAATGTAGAGAGACGTATACGCGACGCCCTCTTCTGGAGACGGGGCGGGAATATGCAGCTCATTTGCATTTAAAGCGATACACTCCAAAACAGCAATTTTTTTAGACACACCCAAAAAATTACATTTTCTAGTTGTTATAATAAATGATCTGTTGTGTATTTTCGACTGAAACTTCACAGACACATTCTGGGGACACCCAAGGCCAATATTGCATCTTGTAAAATGGGGCATAATAGGTGCCCTTTAAATGAACACGTAACACTCACTCACTTCATGGCCTCCTTGCGTGCTTCATGCTTTTTTTAATTGTTCTTTTGCGCATACGGATCAGTTCAGGACCGTCACACTGGTTCACACTGGTAGGCCTATCTGATATTAGCCACATTTAAAAATAATATGATGAATGTGAACAGCCATACAAAAAATCGGATCTGAGCAATAAATGGGAATTGAACACTAATGCTTGCAGTGTAAACTTAGCCAAAGTCATTTATAGTAAGAGTCAGTCCCCTCAAGTTCACACAGATAGGTCCTATGTAGCAATGTAATCACTGTGTAGTTCATTACATTAACTATAAATATTTGACAATTATAACATGTCAAAAGTTATATTTTGGGGATTTTTGTTTTTATTGAATAAGAAGCAAGTGGAAAGGAAATGACATGTGGCATCGCATACTTGGAATTTGTGCTATGCATTTAACCCATCCAAGTGCACACAAAGCAGTGAGTAGTGAACAAACACAGCAGTGAGTAGTGAACAAACACACACACACACTGTGAACACACACCCAGAACAGTTGGGGGTTCAGTGCTCAAGGGTCTCACTTCAGTCGTGGTATTGAGGGTGGAGAGAGTGCTGGATATTCATTCCCCCCACCTACAATCCCTGCCAGACCTGAGACTCAAACCCACAACCTTTGGGTTACAAGTCCAACTCGCTATCCATTAGAGCAGATGAAACTGCACTCTGCAATCTTAATGTTGAACAATATATCTGTTGTTTTGTCATAAAGCCTATTTTTGTAGCCTTAAATTTGAGTGCCATTTCTATATGTATGTTCATTTTGTTCAAGGATTGAAGTTTACTTGTAAGTTTTCATGTGTTTATTTCTGTTTGTATAAAGATTAAGGGTCTTCATGTTCTGGTTTGTGTGTTTGTTGTTAAGAATAGTTCAAAAACAACCTTAATAATGTCTCAGGAAGCTTTCGTACAAGCAAGCAGGCGTAGTGTCCACTCCCTGCTCTTCCCCTTTGACTCTTGATATCTGACACTTTTGCCCTGAGACAACTTCCTGGACACATACCACACCCATGACCACATGTGCCGCTTGTGCTTCATAGTGACTAAAATAAACATGTTAATCATTTTATCTCCTGGTTCTATAGCAAATTTTAGCTCCATTTAGCAAACTGTACATCCAAATGTCACTAATACATCAATCATCAGTAAATAAAAAAAAAAATGTTGCCTTATCCTGACAGCGTATGCTGTCTGTAAACTATCTCAGCACTATCCATCTGTTGCCTGTTCACACTCAATCAGTTCAGTTGTCAAACTTTGAACTCACCGGCACTGTCACAGCGTGCTCGTCTGTGGAACTCCTTCGGAAGTGCATCCATTTTTAGGGAAAATTAGCAGATAACCTTAAATATCGATCTCCGACTTCTGTCATGAGCAGTGTGATGTACTTCAGATGCTCATTTTAATGTGCATTCTCTCCCCCATCATCCCCCACCGTTGACACGTAGACATATGATCTGTGCCGCCTGGCCTTGTCCTTTAACATGCTCGGCAAGCAGGCTGCTCAAAACAGCAGCAAAGGCTATGCTTGTGGCTTTTAACCTTTATGCTTTCCATTAACCACACACACAGTCTTTAAGTTTACATGCAGTATAAACCGCTAGCCTATGTCAATTTTATGGTTAGGTTTGCTAATATTAGAAATTGTTAGGTTTGATCTGGAGTTCTTTTAATAAGAACAATAATAGTTATTAATGGTTATTAAATTCAAATGTAGCCATCAGTTAACTGAATTTTTGTTATTGGTATCTGACTGTTATTGTTACTTATATATGAGTGAATAGCCTACTGAATAATTAATTGTGCATACTAATTTATACCATTTTCATATTTAGATTATCTTTTTTTGACAGTATAGTGTAGAGTTAATATTGGGGCGATATTAAAACTCTACACTATACTGTCAAAAAAAAAGATAGTCGGTATCTGCTAAAATGTTAATATTGATGCATAATTGCATCCCTATAAAGCAAGATGTATTTATTTGACAGTCATGAACTTCAATGGGAACTGTTAAAAAAAATGTTCTCCAAAAGTTCTAGACAACAATGACACAGTGAGACAAGCGTTTCCTCAAAATGTATTGCTTTGACAATGTTAAAAACAGAGATAAACCAACTATAGAAAAACATAATATTATATATATATATATTTTTTTTTGCAATCTGTGTTAAAGTAATGGGGATAATAAAGAATTACTTTTTTTTCTTTAGAGAGCAGTTTTTTTATGTTGGCCATCAAGTGTAGACAAAACACAATACCAAAATTCATCATACAAAAGAAAGGTAACGTTTCTTTATAATATTTAGTTAAACTATATCCATCTTCTTTGTATTTAATATATCTTTACCTTGCATAGTTTTGTTCATGTATTGGGATGCAAGTCTATCTATCTATCTTGTCAATCTTGAGGAAAGTTCAGATCTTTCAGTTTTGCTTTTACTTTACCACATGCCAGTCATATAAGATTGCTTGGTGTGTCATATCTTAATGTGGATATTATAACACTGTTCATTTGTTTAATCTTGTGCAATAAAAACCATTAGGTCAATTTGTGTTTTAGTAGTGTTATGTTGCTTAGAAACTAGAGCACTACTGTGATATTGATGAATGTACATTATCCAACTCAAAAATCTGTGAAGTTATGAATGTATGTATGCAAACATAAAAAGCAAAAATTTATTTTCAGTCATTCAATGTGTAAAACTAAGCATTGCAAGCCACATAAAAATACACCACATTTAGCTATGATTATCCAGTATAATGACCTTGATGGTTGAAAGCTGAAAGACAATAAGAACAAACTCACTTCTGTTTTTCAGAATAAAATAAGGTATGAGAGCATAGCCTATATCCTGCCACAAGATGTATAACAGTTGGGCCCCAAATAACCACAACTTTCATAAAGATGAACATCCATGTCCTCGAAGCGAGAAAACGTCATCACACAACAAAGAATATTCATATCTAATTCATTGCCATGCTGTCGAGAATTTAATTCTGTAAGGGACAGTCTGCCACAAGAGAGACGGCAGCAGATTGGCGACGGGCTCGTCCGCACTTTACGAAACACTTCATCAGCAATTCATCACTGTTAAAGAGGTAAACCAGTGGATTGATCGCACTATTCATGCAGGCTAATCCATTACCAACTTGGTTTGCGATGTACACATTAGAATACCATTTCAGACACGTGCCGTCCAGTTTGAAGATTCGGGTTGCCAGGTTTAAATTTCTAAAAATGTGATAAGGAATAAAACAAATAGAGAAGAGCAGGGTCAGGATGACAACCAGTCTGAGACACCTCAGCTTCAAGATGACATCGATGTCTTTCTTTGTCATCAGAGTAAACGCCACATGTCCGTAGCAGCATAACATTATTAACAACGGGATCCCAAATCCAACAACCGTTCTTCCGATGCTGTACTTCAGGTATTTCCTAATGTACTTGTCCGAAGTTGTGTCAAAACATGATGTTACGTTGTTGTTGGTTTTGTCAAAGAACATATCAGGCAGGCACTGAAGAAAAACCAAAAACCACACCAGCGAAGCAATCATCACAGAGTGTCTCGCTGTAATTCTGCCTTTAGCCCTCAAAGTGTGAACGATGCCGAGATGCCTGTAAACGCTGATGCATGTGAGGAAACCAATGCTGCCGTACAGGTTGATGCAGAAGCACAATCTTAAAATCTTGCAGAAAACATCTCCAAATATCCATTTGCTGCTGGACGCGTAGTAAACCACCAAATAGGGCAAGGTTAAAAGATATAAAATGTCCGCCAGGCAAAGATTGAGCACAAAGATATTTACATTACCAATTTTCCTCCAGTTATCATACATAGATTTCAGCCCCAAACAGTTGCCAATAACTCCAAGGATGAAAACAGTCACGTAGACTGTGGGCAAAAATGTGTGCGTGAAATCAAAACTGACAAATTTACAGGTAGAATTGGACTCCATCGTTGATTAAGACAATCAGACTTTCTTGTTGGAGGTTGGAGATGCATGAGAATTCTCGCACATGAAAATATGGCACAGGAAGTGAGCACATTGACTGATGCCTTCACCGAGAAAGGCACGGCACATGTCAAAGAAAACTCTGAACTTTGAGCTTTAACTAATTTAGATTATAGAGAAACAGCACTTATATATTAGCCTATACATTTATACATAAAATAATCATATATTTTGTCTGTGAATTCTAAAGGACCTATATTTGTTTACTTATATTTTGAGTAATTTAATTATAAAGTAGGCTAATAATAAAATGATATGTAACTATGTATCACTATACTGTATAGTTATACCCGGAGTACATGTAATAAAAAAATCTCACTTATTATCATTACACTGAATATCCTCTTTATTTCTTTTTTATTTTTTTCATTCATGTACATACAGTAATCCCTTGCAAAATGGAACAAATTCTATCAAATGCAAAACAGAGCATCTAATTCTTGCTTGCCTTTCCTCGTAAAAACAAGAGAGGGCAGCCTTACACTTCTGAATCGCTGTAGAGTGAGAGACTCAAGCTACTAGATTTGATTTCATTAACTTAATATTGTTTTAGGTAGGCCTATTGTTGAACTTCCGCTTTAAAAATAAAAAATAAAATGCGTATTTCCCCGTATTTACATTTATGTATGCTAATTTCCTTATAATATGTGAATGTCAAAAGTTAATAAAGCTACTAGACCCCAAGAAAATGAGACAGGCACACATCACAAAAAAACATGTTATTGAGTATTTATGAGATTTGTATGATGAGATTTTTAAAAACCGTTTGCATAAGGTCTGACAAATGACTGCAAAGATGTGAGGTGGCAAATTACAGTGCAATAAACTTGAAATATTCCAAATGAACACAAATGTTAAAGGTTCTAGTATTAATGACAGAAACATACATAAGTATTTACATATATACACAATCAATCCTTTTGCATGAAATTGGTAAGCACTAAAGTACGGCTAGTGTCAGTCTTCAAATAAAAGCCTGCAGTAAATACAGGTGAACATGCCACATTTAACTCAAAAAATAATTGTTTAAATTTCACATAGCATCTAACTAATTCTTCTGCATTCATGTGCAAAGTTATTTCAGGTAAATTTCAAATCAGTCTAAGACAGGATGTTTCTTTGCTTAGATGAGGAGAAAACATTAGATCTCATTTACATAATTTTCATCTTTTGTGAGCTAATAGCTTTGGAATTCATTGAGAGCCATAATTGTCCAATGATAAGCGCAAAACTGACAAAGATGCAGACTGAACGCTTACATAATTGTTTGATATCTTTCAAGTGTAAAGTTTTTTCAAAGTAAAACAGCTGCCAATGTGTAAACCCAATAGAAAAAAATTCTGGCAGATCTTAAACTCATAAAATATTTTAATTACACCAAAGATACCAGCAGACACCTGTCGTCTTAAGACAGTGTCCTGAAAAAAGCATTGCTGTCAAATCTCAAATGGCTTATGTGTTCTTTAGTGCTCTTTTTAATGTTTTTTCTTTTTTTCAGTGAAATTAAACATCAAATCTTGAGTTGGCTCGTTGTAACTAACACGCAATAAGACATTTTAAACTCAGAGCATCCAATATGAAGCTACTAGATCGAAAGTCAGTCTATAAGAGAGTCAGTTTCTAACCCCAGAAGGGTGTCCCTCTATATGCCCTTCCGGATGAATAGGGGCAGTTGTAATGACAGATGCAGGAGTTGATGGTCATGACAGCATGTTTGAGCAGTCTTCCTCCAGGGCAGCGGAAAGTGACCAGTGCCGTGCCTGTGTGGTAAGGAGTGCAACAACGGTTGTCTTTACATGAGCCGCAATAACGGGGCCTGTAGAACTGCGTACTATAGCAGCCCTGGTGGAAAAGCCGCACTGGGTTTGCTGACCTGTAGCTGGGTTGACATTTCCTCCTTGACCACTGAAATATAGAAGCAGGGTTGGTTAGAGAATGGTTTGACTGGTCAAAACCAAAGCATCCTATGGTAGATCAGAGACTCACCTGTGGGTTTCTCTGGAGAAAAGGCTGACAGGGCCGGATCATGCACATGCGCATCTGCATCTCCAGGCGACAGGCCGGGTTTTGATTGGACACCCGTGTGGATATTCCAGGCCCGCAGGTATGTGAGCAGGCGCTCCACTCTGAGCTCTGGTCTATGCAGTTTGAACCGGGTCTGGTTTGGTGTGCAGAGTCTCCAGGCATTGTCTGATCACTTCCTGAAGCTGCCATCCCAAAAACAATTTAATTAGACTTGCACAGTTCAATTAAACTTACACAACACGTACACGTGTTTCAAAAAGAAACAGGGTACTTTGTAATTGCCACATACTGACTATTACAGACCCAATGAACTCATGTTTCATACATAGCCAGGTGTATTTCATTACATTTCAAAAATATTTTTTAATAATTTTTCCCAAAATTCTATGTAATGTTATCACATTGGACAAAAAAACTTTTCTCAAGAGTATCACAATTTAAAAATGTAGCGAATTTGTGTTCTTTTTGGGTATGTTTCCACTTTTTTCCATCTTTTTGTGTTATATTATTGCCAAATATTGGATTCAATCTTTTTATCAACATGTTTTCTTTCACTTAGCACTGGTTTTGTAATTCTTTTTTGGAACTGATTTATTGATCTCAGCTTATGGACTGTTTTTGAGTGAACACATTGCTTTTTTTAAGGGCAGCCATTTTTGACTGGGAACACCAAATTAGGAAAAGGACTTAAAGGGTTAAAATAACAGGCACAGTATTGTACACAATAAGTCATGCAATGTGCATTTAGAAATGACAGTATATAGTATCAGTGTTGATTTCATGTTAAGTTTAAGTTTAAATATTAAAGAGATGGTTCACCCAAAAAAATGAAATATCTTTAATAATCTTAATATCAAAAATATCTTAATTTGTGTTTCGAAGATGAATGAAGGTCCTAAAGGTTTGGAACGACATGAGAGTGAGTAATTAATGACAGCATTTTCATTTTTGGGTGAACTATGCCTTTAATTCTGTCTCATTAAAACTTATAGAGCTGCATAAATTCGTAATCAGCTCGTACCATCTGACAATCATTGTTATAATTTGAGAATCCCAAGGAAGCAATACTAAATACCTCCATCCTTATGAGATGATAATCAGGCATTCATTGGCAGTGTTTTATGCACATGGACCTGTTAACATCTCCACTGTAAACACACTCGGAACAAAATGTACCATTCCAGCTGATTTAACTTGGATGAACACCCTCCTGTCCTGTGTTCCATGCTCTCTGGCTTTTTGGAGTTTCATTGTTGTGCTACACAGACATGAGTCCTGTTATGAATCATGGAAAGTTGGTTTTGGGAAGAAGTTAAAATTTGTGCTTTTGGGTTCCATCTTGGCAAGACATTTTCAATTAAAATGGTCAAAATCCCACAATGACAACCTCAAACGGGAATGTAATTGAGAGTTCTCAGATAGGGATTTGAATAAGAAACATGTAAAAAGATTTATGCAAAATCCCAAAAGAAAGAGAGACGGTTTTCATTCCAGCTTGTGAAAAAAAATGTTTTGTGGACATTAAAGGGGTCATATGGTGCTGCTAAAAAGAACATTATTTTGTTTTATTTGGTGTAATGAAATGTGTTTATGCGGTTTAAGGTCAAAAAAACATTATTTTCCACATAATGTACATTTATTGTTTCTCCTCTATGCCCCGCCCTTTCTGAAACGCATCGATTTTTACAAAACTAATTGTTCTGAAAAGCGAGGTGTGCTCTGATTGGCCAGCTATCCAGTGCATTGTGATTGGCCGAATTCCTCAAGCGTGTGACGCCCCTTACCATATTGTGATGCCTGCGGCAACCACATGTGACGACCCCGGGCTGGACTCCGCTTCATCCACGGTGAAAGCCGATCCGGCGATCGACAGCGCGAAGTTGAAGTATTTCCTCAGCGACCAGCACAGATCAGCTCTAGGCATGACGAAGCCATATCGTCCTCTTTTGGAAGGCCAAACAAAGTAGTTTCGCTTTCACAACGAAGCACACAGCGTCTTTACGACATGGCGGCGGCGGCAACAACAATACTACAGCAAGAATGAAAGTTACGCCTTCTTTCTTTGCGTGAACATTTGGGTGGCATTATGCAAATCTTCCCAGATAGTGACCTAGATATGTGGGGGAGTGTTAGAACGAGTCGTTTTAGGTAGGTGTGGCTGACTCTTAACTTTTATAAAGAATATCTCTTTGGATTTGAGACTTTAGTCTTTGCAACTTTACAGATCTTCTTTATGAACCAAGAGCTTGTAACACTCCAAAGAGAAAGGAAAAATTGAAATCGCATCATATGACCCCTTTAAGACGGGTAATAAAGTACCTATGTGAGCGTCCTGAAGCACTGTGTTGTCCATATTTTCACACACCCACTCTTTACAGCATTTTCCTGGTTGTTGAACCCTTCGAGGATGAGGGCAGTCTGGGGTGGGCAAGAGAACATCCTCACTGCACCGGGGCACACAGGTCACCCCTCCACCCAAACAGTGACACTGAAGAGCACACGAGGGCTGAAATACCTGGCCTTCCTGATAGGAGACTCCATTATGCTCACAGCCCAGCTCCTTCTGACCTAAAAACAAAGGTTCAGAAGATTACACTGACAATATATATAATGCCGGTCTAAATGTTGTGGTGTTTTTATGAAGGATTGCTGTGGAGGTTGGCTTTGTATTTTATTTGCCCCCACTGTAAAAAAATAAATAAATTGTCTTTGTAAAACTTGAAATTAATTGATTTTTTAAACGAGTTGCATTAATTCATTTTATTATTTTAATATAATCTGGCCATAACTTGTAGCAATTATTTACATTAAAAAAAACTTTATTAAGGTAACATAATAAATCAAACTGTCAATCAACTGATAAATCAAAAACTAAAATGCAATTTCATTTCGTCATTTGAAGTAGCATAAATGATAAAAAATAAAACAAATATAATAATGTGAGTTTTATATATTATATTATATATGAATTTGTGTGTGACATTATTTTAATTGTTCAATCCAGTCCCAGCCTTGTCAAAAATTAAAATAAATACATTTTTAGTTTACACAATAGCTGCTAAAAATAATGAAAAGACTCAAATGCTATTAGTTTCTCAAATAAAACAAGTACCAATTTATTATTATATATATGATAAATAATTTGTGAGGGGAAAAGTAAATGCAATTTGGATTTTGATTTATCATTTTAGCAGCTATTTTTAATCTGATAATGAAAATATATTCCGTACAACAGACAACCCTGTCAAAATATATTTCATCATTTGAGGTACTGTGTATAAAAATTATATAATAATATATTTATACTATTATATTTATTATAATAAATTTGGGTAGTATTTCATTATAAATCCAGTACAACCCATGGCATAATTGATCTTAAAGGATTAATCAAATGCTCAAACCAACATAAAAAATGACTAATTAAATGTGCAAAATGCCATCCCAAATTATGATAATAAGTTAAAAATGACAGCCATGTGAGCCGTGTCAATCAAGGCATATGGGCGGCGCTTATTGTTGTAATAGTGTTTTATTTGGTGGTTGAAACTTACTGACACACTCTCCTGGCTCTCCAGGGAAGCTGGCACTGTAGTCACATTGCAGGCTGTGCTGACTGTCACACGGATACAGCTCACTGCAGGCCTCACCCTGCTGCTTTGCACACACCTGACAGCACTGGCACCCATCGAGAATGAGAGGAACACCTTCTGGGCAGGCTGGTACAGAGCTTTGGCACTGACATGGGCCGCCACACTGCTGACAGCACACCTAAGACAGCATACAGGAAGAAGTGTTATGTAATGCATGCAACAGAGCAATCAGAGTTTGGGTAAAATCTGCTTTGTAAAATCGAATTAGTTGGGCTTACTTAAAAAAAAGCATGCAAACCGATTGCCTTGAAAAAACTAAGTAAAGTGAAATAGGAATAGTATGTTGTACTGACAAATGCTTAGTTAGTATAGTTTACTTACACAAGAGTTCTAGTAACTAAAAAAGAACAGTAGGGGGTGCTTGATCCCTTTTATTTAGGTTTACTCATGAATTAGTATAGCTACTCACTGACTCCCAGAGTGCATTGCGGCATGAATAAATTATGCAGTTGCTTTGTTTTAGTTGTTGATTTTATTTGACAATTTTATTTGCTGTCTTTTGTCAGTAGTAGCGCAACAAAAAGAGCAAATAAAATGGTTATTGTTACAATTCATGAAAATAAATGCAATTGAATTGTTATCATTGTTGTGATTCACGTGCTGAATGTTTAAGTCTGTGTGTGACTTTAGCACATTACCACACTTTATTTAAGGATTATATAAATCTAACTAAAAGCATCTCAAGTTACTTAAGAAAACGAAACTTGAAAAAGCTCGTTAATATGCATTTACACATTAAAATACTCTAATGCTTTAATTAGAAGATAGAACACCTTATAAATGCAACTTGATTATTACTTTTCTTCCCTTGAAATCAAATAGCTCTGACGTCATGATACTTTACTGCTTTAACAGAAAAAGAATTACAGAAACATAATTGAAGTTTCAAGTGCCCACCCAACCAAAGGGAACGCTAATCACTATAATGCTGAGTTAAAAAAAACACATTTTAGGAAAATCAACATCAATTTATGAAGTTAGCTTATGTGATGTTCTCTCAAATATTTAAGTTGCAGTGAAAATTCAACATTCAAGATGACTTTGGGAACGAGTGAATGCAACTAGTGAAAGATAACTGCAGACATGGAGGAAATGGGTGAAAAGTCTATTAAGACTCTTTTTCTTTTCTTCTTTTGTTGTTATGTTGCTCATTAGCAACATATTAGTGCACTGCTGCCTTTCACTGGTTTATTAATGTCATTGGGCGTATTGGGGGAGCTACTTGAATATTTTAAGTAGTGTCAATCAAAACAGTAAGTAAATTGTTTGATTGCCTTGAAAGTACCTTCTGTAACTAATAAAAACCTAGTAAGTATAACAACTAAGTAAAGATAACTAATTAAATGTAAGTAAGGTAAACTATTGGATTTTACAGTGAAAATCTGTACCATGTGAAAACCATGACGTTTCAGTAATCAAACATTATTGTAATATAATGTAATTCTTTTTTCTTTCAAGTTCCCCATTAATGCTATATTGGTGATGACTGCCTCTAATAATAGCACAGCTGGTTTTTAAAACATGCAACTTTGATTAAAATTGATAATATGCATATGAAGAAGCAAAAGGATTTTCCCTCATGCGAATCACTTACAGTAAGTATTCCCAGGCTCTGAATACATAAAACAGGCTTTCAATTATAAGCTAGCGTTACAGCCAACACACTTAAGATGACAATCTTACATTTGTACAGAACATTGACACTTTAATTAAGCATTAATTCTCCATTACATTCTGTTTATACTGGGAAAACCCCAGTTTAATAAAGGGTTCTCACAGACAACAAAACTTCCCACAAAAAGTGCCTGATAAAAACCACTAAACTAGCCTCTCCCTCCTCTCAACTCTGAGCATGACAATTTACAAAGTAACCAGATCAAATCTCACAGCTGTTGGACATAGAACTGAACACAGACATCAGAAATATTTCCACTGGCAAAATGCATGCATGCAAATAAAAGTGTGTGATTCTCACCTGTGAGCCCAGGTAAAACAGCAGTGCCCATGCCATCAGGTTTTTTCTGTCTCTCTGTAGTTTGTCCATCATGTTCTGCTATGTGTTCCACCACAATGAGATTTTCTACTTGTGTTACTGTTTTCTCACTGCCTGGCTCTGTGCACATGCACTTTTATAAAGTCCTCGCTCTGATGTCATAGCCTGACTGCAGGGTAAACAGCGGCTGGACCTGGATCAGAAATGTTTCAAATTCCACATCTCCGTTGCCCATTTCCACAACCAGGAATGATTTTCTCCCTCTGCTTGTCTGCTCATGGCGTGAAGAGGTGAAACATGGACTTTTGGAAGAGAAGACGCATATTAAGGCTTGCTCTTGACCACATCCAAGTTTTCGGTTTACATCTAAAGTCTAATAGCTGTTGTTTATTGAATTGTTACATCAAATATATTTGAATAATAAAACAGACTGATAAGCATGGTTGGGAGTATGATATTGCACAATAGTTCGGTAAAGAAAAAAGTTTATATTCTATAACTTACATATTAGATACAACTTTGTGTATTTTTGATCCGGCAATAATTCCAGATGAAGTAAAAACAGAATTGAATAGAATCTCCAAGACACACAGTCATGGTACTCCTGAATTTATCAGTAGTTCTGAATGAATCGGTTGAGTAAACAATTCAATGACTCACTGATAAAGACTGCTTGGCTTGCCTGAAATTCAATACTCTCTAAGTAGGTACTTTTTTTTTAATAATTACTTGTTGAGCATTTGAAAGGTACACTGTAAAGTCCAATAGTTTACCATACTTAGATTTAGTTAGTTATCTTTACTTAGTTGTTATACTTACTAGGTTTTATTAAGTTACAGCTACTTTCAAGGCAAATAAAACAATTTACTTACTGTTTTGAGTGACATTTACTTAAAATATTCAAGTAGCCACAAAGGAACCAATGACATTAATAAACAAGTGAGAGGCAGCAGTGCACTAATATGTTGCTAATGAGCAACATAACAACAGAAGAAGAAGAAAAGAAAAAGAGTCTTAAAGGGGTCATATGATGCTTTTTAAAGATCATTATTTTGTGTATTTGATGTAACAGAATATGTTGACATGCCTTAATGTTCAAAAAACACATTATTTTTCAAATACTGTACATTATTGTAGGTCCTCTATGCCCCGCCTCTCTCAAACGCTTCGTTTTCTACAAAGTCCCTCCTTCCGACAAGTGCAGTCTGCTCTGATTGGCCAATTGACCCAGTACATTGTGATTAGCCGAACACCGCAAGCACTCGTCAAAAATGTAACGCCCCTTACCATAATCGCGAGCTTCAGCTTTCAAAATAAATGTAAATACATTGAATAATGTCATTAGTTTTACCATCAGTTCAAGCCCGAAAGGGGACAGGAGTACGCGTGACAGACACAAGTGAGAAGCTGGATGTGTTGCAGTACACAAACACACGGTTAAGACAGCGACTCCACTGTGATGTGGCCCCTGGTCTCTCTCTCTCTCTTACACACCCACACACACACACACACGCAATGCGCAAAACTCTCGCATTTGAACAGTCAATAGCAAATACTTAAACTAATAACAAAACATACTTACAGTAGCTGATTCAGAAGCACCAGATTGTCATAGCAAAGTCAGAATTACCTCCTCTCCTGTTATTGCAGTAATGCATTATAAAGTCAGAGTTATTTGATTTCAAAGGAACGAAAGTAGTAAACCGGTTGCTTTTAGAATGTGGTCCTTCTTGCAGGTGAAGCATTAGGCAAGGCAAGGCAAGGCAAGTTCATTTGTATAGCACATTTCATACACAAGGGTAATTCAAAGTCCTTTACATAAAAGAAAAGAAAAACAAAAATCACAACAATAAAACAAGGAACTTAAAAACTTTGAAAATTATTTAAAAAAAAAAATTGATTTTAAGAGGTTTAAAATGAATTTAAGAAAACGATTATACATATAATATAGTGCAATCAGTTCGGACATCGCACAGTGCTCATTCAATAAATGCACAGCTAAACAGATGAGTTTAGTGTATTTTACTCTGTCAAATTTATTTTTTCATAAATATTCTGTGATGCTTTTATTTAGGTTTAAATCATTTTTAAATCATGTTTAATAGCATGTTAAAATCACAAACAGACTTAAATATTCAGCACGTGAATCACAGCAATGGTAACAATTAAATTTAATTTATTTTCATTAATTGCAACAATAACCATTTTATTTGCTCTTTTTGTTGCGCTACTACTGACACAAGACAGCAAATAAAATTGTCAAATAAAATCAACAACTGTAAAACAAAGTAACTGCATAATTTAATCATACCGCACTCTGGGAGTCAGTGAGTAGCTATACTAAGTCACGAGTAAACCTAAATGAAAGGATCAAGTACCCCCTACAGTTCTTTTTTAGTTACTAGAACTCTCGTGCAAGCAAACTATACTAAGCTTTTGTCAGTACAACATACTATTCCTATTTAACTTAACTTAGATTTTTTCAAGGCATTCGGTTTGCATGCTTTTTTTAAGTAAGCCCAACTAATTAGATTTTACAGTGTACATTCAATATAGTATGAATGTGTGTAGAATCAATGTAATCTGGACGTATTTTAAGTAGGTACTTTTTTTATATAATTACGTGTTGAGCATTGAAAGGTACATTCAATATAGTATGAATGTGTGTAGAATCAATGTAATCTGGACGTATTTGCCATGTTGACATTGCCATGTGACATACCAGTATCATTTGTGTCGCTTTACTGCTATTCACAAAACTTTCCCCTGGCCTAATGGGATAATAATTTGGTTACTTTTCTGCTACTGTCTTATGAATACTGTAAATTCATACTATTCTTTTCACATGTTTTTTCACTATTATATAGTAGGGAAGTATATGATTTTGGATGCAGCGTTTGTTTCATTCCTGAATGATTTAAATGAATTGGTCGAGTAAATGAGTCAATGACTAACTTCTAAAAATCGTCACTTCGCCACCTAGCAGTACAACAATGTAATTTGTAGAAAGAGTAGTTGAAAATCCTCACTACTAATACACACTGACAGTTTGTCTGAAAAGCAATACAAACAAGTAAAAAGTTTCAATGATCAAAATTTTTGGAACCCTCTTCTTTAAATCGTTATAGCATTTAAAATAGAGAACTTGCTTACATTTAAACTGTGGGTGGCACTGAAAAAAAATTAGCTTCTCAAAAAGACATTATGCTTTTTTTTTTTTACATCAAGTGCTCAGACAAAACAATCCTTTTGAAATGCAGGATGACCCACTGGGAATGACGGTTTAAAAATAGACCTAGACGGGAAATTCACTTTCACAAATACCACAGCTCTTGATAATTCAGCTGGAACACATGTGGCCTGCCAGATACAGCAAAAGTGGAGTGGATATTAGTTCTGTCTAAAACTTCTGTCCAGCCACTCTTACATTTATTTTGACATCCTTTCCAAAAATCACAAATGTTTGGAATGTACAATATCCCCATAAAGGGAACAGCAGACGCGTATCTTTAGGCAAAACACAGTAATAGTATTCAGAATGAAAAATATTGTCTTATTTTTGAATGATTTTTAATTCAGTTTAAGAGTGGAGGACAGAGTAATCTAAATATTATTATCCTATAAATGGTATTAAATAAACATTCATCAAAGTCCAGTGGAAACATGTTATAGGGTTTCAGGAATGTTTAAATTTGTTCTGGAAGGATGATCCACAAAAATATTGTTTAAATATTTAGAGATTAACAGAGCAAGAAAAGCAGATGTGGGACAAAAGCTCCTTCTTTCATGTCTAAAATTCAGCCAGTTGTGGTTAAAAACTAGTCCAATAATGTCTCATGGAAAAGTTTTCGCCTAGAGTAAAGTACACGCATTGAACTTCCCTTGCTCTGTGCCAAGGAACTGACTTATGTTAACAGGAATACAGAATACTGGAAAGGCAGGCTCTGATTCATACACTAAACCAGCCATGTGCAGGAGTGCTTTCATTTAACACCTGCTTTGGTACAACAGAATAAAACCCTGAATACTAAATGACAGTGCAGTTCATATGGTAATTCTAGAATGAATGTACATCAGCCCTAACAGGAAACCTCTCTCAGTGTGGTGTTATTGGTTTAATTAAAGAAATATATTCCGTGGTCTGTAAACCTCATTTTGGTATTGGAACTTTGGGTTTACTCCTTCATTCACATCAATTCCTGTGCGCTGCACATGTGATCTTCAGGGCTTTGGCTTAGGACCTTTCCAATTTCCTTTCTTCCTAGATCCTCAGTTAACGCACACCCTGTAATAAAGAAGAATTACTTGATGAATTGACATGTTTGACCAGACAAACTGAACATAATTCTAACATTTCTTAGGCTTCGCCAGACAATTCCTTATTATCTTAATGTTAAAAAGTATTTTGGTGTGCCTTTAAGGTTTGAAAAATTTGGCCCTAACTGCAATACTGTATGTGTCATAGTTAATCAGCTGGAGTCATAGCTAATCATTTGAAAATTGGAAATGTTTTTTCTTTGCATTCCTTGTCAATAGTACATTTCCTTTCATATGAATCTTAAATCTAACCTGACGCTGAGACCTAAAAATGTTTGCAAATAAAAACTTCTAATATGGATAATCTATAGCCAGCCAATGTTGCTAAAACATCGCGTAACATAAAAACAAAGTGATCAGTTGACTTTACTTAAAAAAAAATGAGGAAACCCGTTGCCTTAAATTATTAAGTAAATGAAATTCATAATTAAAAGAAAAAAGTTAAGTGAACTTGACAATTCTGAGTTACACTGACAAATAACAGTTTGAAAATGTGTTGTGTTCACTTTTTATTTTAAGTTTGACTAACTTAAATGTATTAAATTGCAATTACTTAAAAGTTTAAATCTACTTAATTTTAAACCATTAAGTCTAAGTTCTGTCTACTTAGTTAAATTGAGGAAACCCGTTGCCTTGAAAAAATGAAGTAACCACATACGTGTAATTACAATTAACTTGTGACTGATTTGATCTTATTTTATCAATTTCTTCAAAGTTAAAAATTGTAGGCTACTAATACAATTCTTTAAAATACAAAATTGTTCAAAATAGACTGCACAAAAACATTTCTATGAAGAATTCAACTCACCCTTATTTATATATAGTGCTTCATACAATACAGATTACATTGTTAAACAGGAATAGTGTGTTGATAATGCAAACAAAATTCAGCTCTGATGTAAAGCAGTTTTAAAAAGTGGACAATAATAAACAGTCAATTTTTGAATTTAAAGTCAGTTCATTGTTGATTCACTAATGTCATCTCAGTTCAGTATCTGTGCAATCAAGTTGATAATATTCCCAAATAATAAGTGATCTCAACTAAGCAATCCAAAGGCAACAGTGGCAAGGAACCAAAACTCCATTGAAAAGAATGGAGAAAAAACCTTGGGAGAAACCAGGCTCAGTCAAAAGGCCAGTTCTCCTCTGGCCAGATGAAACCAGCATGATGTGGTTTTTCGTGGTCTTTGCTGAGGTCTTGTCACGATGGCCATCTAGTTGACGAGGTCTTTGCAGGGGATCTATCTCTAGGGTTCATCTCCAGGTCTCACTAGGTGCTGATCCACCATCTGATCTGGATACAGACTGAGTCTGGGTGGCTACGGTGACCTTGGAATAAGAATGAGACAGACTGATATTAGTGAAGATGCCATTCTTCATGCGATGTAACAAGTACATCGGGTGTATTTGATATTGCTATTGTTATTGAACCCCTTCAAAATGAGACATGGCCATTTTGGGAATAACTTCACTGGACACTTCAAACATTACAATTACACCACCTTTTCTTTAAATATTGCAAGGCTGTCAAAGTAAATTACCACGGTTTGACCACACGGAAGAAGATTGCAAAATGTCCATTAAATAGTCCCGCGCTGACACTTCTGCTTGAATGTGCTCTCAGCATATACCTGAAATTATATGAGAGCCATTAACACAAACTGGCTAACTAGCTAACTCACATGTCCCAATCCCATCCCACCCTCGTATATTTTGTAAACATTCAGTCAGTGTGTGACCTAATGTACTATCCAGTTGGTCTTTATCACAAAATACCCAATAAGCAAAAGTACATCCAAAAGAGAACCCAGAATCAAAGTTATAACATCTTATGTCTTCTGAACGTCCAATATTAACATCCACAGGACCTCACTCAAGAAGGTTAAAATTTAGTTCAGATGTAGTAATTGTTGACGTATTTTCAACATCTTATAGTATCATCTGCAGTCTCATTTAGACATAATTTACACTGCTTCTGGACCACAAAAACGCTCTTAGGCTGCATTAAATTAAAACTCATGCAAATCAACTCAGACTCAGCGTGTTTGTATTAAAATCAAGGAAACAAAAGAAACTTCACTCATCATACAGTGCATAACAATTAACAACAACAACAAAAACAGTTTAGTGTAGTTGGGTCCATACAGTATGTTCACGGAGATAAATTGGGGTGAAAAACTTCTAATTCATTTTTATTTTTTCAAAAGCAATTAACAAATTAACTCCAATTAAAATTCTTAAAGATGGTACATTCTTTATTCATGTAATAGTCAAGTGTTTACATAACTTACCTAAATAATATCTGCATGCACAATAATGAAAAGAAAACAAAAAATGCTAGAGGACAGGCATCCATATACAGCAGAGTCTGGTGTGGCAGGTGGAACTGGAACTGACTTCTGTACAGGTTGTCACAACCATAGAAATGTATAGATTCCCTATTAGACCGCTCCAAATACGTTGACGCATCCGCCATCTTGGAACGGTCAACTTGACGTCATTCACCATAATAATCAATGAATATTCAAAGATATACACGCGTATAACTTGCTGTTGTAGATGCACACAGTCAATGCGCTCAAAGGTTTGCAGACTGTTCCAAAAATGGTGGATGGATCATGATTATTATGAATATAAATGTAGCTTCACACTCATTTTGGCCTCTGTGGTGAATATATGATCAGACAGACTGATATTTAATATTTAGTGAATCGTTTCAAAGTTCTAGACTAATTTCACAGGCTCAGCGTCCAGGATCCACAACAAAGTCTATTTTACTACAAGAACAAACACTTCACACCAGATAAAGTTTTGAAAATATTACATATATTATTGTGAAGTTATGTGTTTTAGTAAAAAATTCAAACAACTAAAAGGTATCAAGCAACAAAAATTTACCTCAGGTTGTAACTGGCCACCTCACGTACAAATTAACCAACAGGAATATATAAAATTACAAAGAGGGGAATTGGGAAACTTCACAACACAGAACAATATAAATCTAAAGTGAAATGTAACTTTGAACTGACAAAACGCCGAATAAAAATACGTTTATAATGCTTAACTTTGGCTTAGCACCGGTCCTTGTGGCGATATGCTCAAAGATTGCAACTCGCCATAAAACCAAGAAGAAGCATCCGTCTGTCAGATGACCGTTAGAGAGCTTCACAGTTTGAATGCGTCACTTGTGAAGGTGTTAGGTCTCATCCTCTGTGGGTTTTATGAAGTGTCCTCAACGTAGACGTAAATAAATTACACACAGGAAGGATCTATCACTATGATATGATCTTCAGTCTTTGGTAATATACTGAACAGAGGTGTTACCTCTGGCAAGTGAGGCAGTGTCTCCTCCAAAAATGTAAAAATTGGATGACAAAATAATCTATATTTCAAACATAAATAGCAAATATTACTAAATATGGCATTAAAAGTATAAAAGTGACTCGTTTTTATAAAGTAACACTGTCCAACAGCGACACCCGCAGGTAAAGTTACAGCGGAGGCTTGCCTCCCTTCAGTCCATAGACTTACAACAGAGATCCCTTAAGTAGATAAGGTTTGACCAAGAAGTTGCTATATTTGTCCCTAAACTTTGAAAAAAGTCTCAAAAGGGGCGGGGAAGTCTCTAAATCTAGTTACAAAGTAACTAAATTGGCAACACTGTTTTCCCCCTTTCGTTTATCCCAGCGTTTACCCCTCACTTCACTAGCTCCACCCTTGCGCCATAGCTCGTGACTGGAAGAGAAGATGAGTCGTTCTGAGGGGGAGATGAGGTTAACGTTTTTGATTAAAGATTATGAGGGCACATGAATTTAAAAAAAATAATGAAGTGCACGGATAAATTATTTATAATAAACACTACAGTATTCCATTAAAAAAAAAATAAGAATTTTCCATTTTGATTTCATGGTGACTTTAAGTAACAGGGACATAACAGAAAGTATTAAGAACTTAATCAAACTGAGTAATGTCAACAGAGCAGAAACAAATAAGTAAGTTAACAGTGCAACATCTTTTACAGGAAAGGGCTAGTCACAAAATAAATACATTTGTGAATATTAAATATTTATATTAGCTGAAATTAATTTAGAATTTTACTTGTATAATATATTAACACTACCACTAAAATCACTGACAGTCCAGATTGATCAGTCAATCAGAACAGACTATTCTGAGCCGTGTAATAGATTATTAACTTGTCAGTACAGACTGACTTATCATTTTTATATTCTCTGCGGTTCTTGCTTTGTTCACCATCAAAATCGCCGCATGCAAAGTAAATCATTAAAGTTTCAGGTTGCTTTTTTTCCTTATAATTTGAGCAGACCTCTTACACATTAATCGCAGCTGCAGCCCAGATGTGCAGCGATGTAGATAAATCACCCTCAAAGAAGAAGAACCTGAATCTGACAAACTGATTTTGAGGGGAGGAAATGATACCTACGTTCCAAGCATTCTAACTAGATGTGTGAAACTGCACGAGTCGTAACAGGAAAGCCTTTAGTTTCTGATAAGAACACATTCTAAGCAAGGGTCAAGTAATGACGTTTGAGAGGAAGCAAATCTGACAGTCACAGGAAAGATGTCAGACAACACACACAACCACATGCATTAACAGCTTTATGGGAAGAGCCCAGCAACCGTCTGGAAGGGAATATTAAAATATTTCAACTGAATCTGTGAAATCTTTCAATGGGGGTGGGGGGAAAAATACGAACGGTCCAATGGGTTGGGGGGGGCGGGGGGGGTCCCATCATGCTGCAGAACACAAAACAAGATATTTTGAAGAAATATCTTATTAAAGATTTTCTATACATTTTTTCTTAATGAGTCATTAGGTTCCAGTATTGTTTTAGACCCCACTGACTTTCATCGTATGGAAAAATCAGCTGAAATAATCTAAATAATCATGAAAAAATGCTCAACAGACTTTAGCTAAATTTGGACACCATTATAAATAATTAGGAACTGATTAAGAACTGGTTACAGAAAGGTTGTTATATGTCATCCCTGTAAAAAAAAAAAAAAAAAAAAAACTTTTGGAACCATCATTCAAGTTCAACACATCCGTTACTTGAAAATTTCATACTGCATTCAGCTGTCAGTAAAAATGTTGTTCTCTTAGCTCCAATGGACACATTTTATCATATCAAATTACATTACACACATTTCCCCCCAAAATCAATTTGGAAAATGTGAACTGGTTGATTGATGTGCTAATGATTATCATGTTACCATCAAAGCTTGTGAAAATGAAGATGTCATTATTTGAAAATATGGGTGTTGCTTTATCAGAATTTGAATTATATAATATTCTGAAACAATATCCCTCAACTGACCATGGTTACTGGAAGCTGAATTTAAATACTGAAAATATCCCCCCAGTCATAATAAGACTGAAATAACGACAACCCTTTTCCATTACTGGAATTTTTGCCTTAAAATAAGCAAGAACAAATAAATACAGGACAGGGGATAGATTCACTGCAGTAGCTACTTCCTAACATGTCGCCAGAGTCAATATTTTTAACAGATATTCTGCTCTTTAGCTAGGAGATCTCGACGACCTCCAACGTTCTCTCAGAATCTTGATCTAACATCATGTGTAAACTGCATTTGGTTTGGTTAAGAGTCATATCTGATGACAGTTTAGAGTGATGACTAGATGATGAGTAAGAAGACGTCACAGATGCATGAACAACAAACAGTGGTGCTTTATTCTGTTATACAGGGGTGTCATGCAAGGAGCCATAAATAAATGGCAAATGGAAAAAAGAATGTTTTTACATCTGCTCAAAAGCTTTACATCTCTATCCATGTCTTAATAGCATAGAGCACACTGAGGGATTTATAGAAAGAATGGTGCTACCACATTCTTAAGCACTGTTCCAGCAGACTGATGTATGACACATTTAATGGGATGTTTTTGCTGGTTGGGAAACAGAAAACGGCTTCACGCAGTGTTAGAGTTGCTGGATTAGGCCAAGTTAAATAAAGGTTGTTGTTTAGGAACTGCTTTAACAGCAGGGGTTTAGAAAGAACTGTGTTAAAATGTAATGCTTTAGGCATGCAGTAGGCTAATTGTTATGTTGCCTGCTATTGGAAATGTCTCTTATTTAGCAAGTTATTTTGTACATGGTTTGTGATGTGCTCTGTTCAAGTACAAACATGTGGCAAAACATTCTCAGTGGGTCATTCAAATAGGCTATTCAACAAAGATAAACATGTCATGGAAACATTCATAGTTTAATTAGAGATGTGCATAATATATGCCGTTGCCATTTTATGAACATATATACTAGATAACAGATATACTAGACGTAATAACATTCTTATCAACCAATCATTTCCTAATTACGTTATGCATATTCAGGCATACAGGCCTGAGTATGGTCCATTTCCACTACCCACAGGAATGAATGCACTTATGACGTTATGATGACATCTAGTGGCCAACTACTGTAAGCCAGCCGCAGATCGGAGATCATCCTCAACAACAAATGACAATAATATAAATTTTATTATTATATGAAATCGTGGTTCTGAATCCAAAATCAGTTTTGGGGAAAGTTACTTTTAAAAGTAATGCATTACAATATTGCGTTACTCCAATAAAAAGTAACTAATTACGTTACTTAGTTACTTTTTATGGAAAGTTATGCGTTACGTTACTTTTGCGTTACTTTTAAAATCTGGACGGGGCTTGCTTGCTTGTTTTTAAAAATAAAAAGTTATATTTTTGGCAAACATAAAAGCCTTTTCACACCAAAAGTGAAAAATGAAAGCCTCAGGCTGAAGGGAAAGTAAAATTACGTCCGTACTGTAGAATGCAGAAGAAATTTCAACACACTTCAGCAATAACAAAACTCACACAAATGTTTGCCTAGAGTAATTTTTGCTTATTAGTATTGTTGAACTGAATCATCGAAGGTCAGAAGCAAAGACATTGGTTAATAGAATGGGATTAAATACACATATGGCAAGCCGTTTTAACATTTAATCTATAAACCGTACTAGTACTTATTCTTTAGGTACTAGTGCTTATTATTTAGGTACTAGTGTTTATTATTTAGGTACTAGTGTTTATTATTTAGGTACTAGTGCTTATTCTTTAGCTACTTGTGCTTATTCTTTAGCTACTAGTGTTTATTCTTTAGCTACTAGTACTTATTATTCATTAGATACTAGTACTTATTCATTAGATACTAGTACTTAATCATTAGATATTAGTACTTATTCCAATAGTGACTAGTATTTAATTATACTCTTCTTATTAAGAAAAAATAGAACTAGTACTTTTAGTTACTAGTAACTTTTTAGACCAGAGATATCCTGAACTAAATAGATACTAGTACTTTTTAAATTTGCATTTCTGCTCAGTATGCTAATAGTATGTTGAATATTAATGAACCAACAACATATAAGAGAGAGATTAGACAGGAAACGGAAACAAGGAGATGGATGTACTTTTTTGAGGAAACCACATAGAAAAGAAACAATTATTTGTACACAAGCACATATAAAACATATTTTTGTCAGTTTTGTAAACAATGTAATTTCGTAAACATAGTAGCCTAATGTGTTTGTTGGTCATCGATTGACCTCTAGTGGCAGGATGGAGATAAGACACCAATTTAATTGTCTGTTATTTTCCTATTTTTCCTGCCGAGGTAGGGGGAGGAACGGCGGTGATCATGACCGGGCTGTATGTGTAACTTTGTGGTTGTCCGAAGATCCCTGATGGCAGCAACACCTAGGGGGTCTGAAATATTTTACATTAATAGGGGGGGGGGGGGTGCGTGGTCTGATCACGGTCACACTGGTTTCCTGCAGACAACTGAATGTTTTTTACATTAATGTTCTGTCCAGGTCACACTGCCACCTTCCACACTGAAGTTTTTTTACATTAATTCTCTTGACAGGTCACAATGGTGCGCAGACACTAGAATGTTTTTACATTATGCTTTCTGTACAGATCACCCTGACGCTGAGACACTAATGTTTTTTACATTAAGTGTCGGTCACGGTCACACTGGCGCTGCGACGCTGAAATGTTTTTAATTAATGTTTCTTACATGTCCACTGGACGCGCATGACAACTGTAATTGGTTTTACATTACTGTTCTGTAAACATGTCACCTGTGCGCTGCATAAGGTCTGAAGGTTTTTACATTAATGTTCTTAACAGGTTCCACACTGACAGCTGCAGACGCTGAATGTTTTTTACATTAATGTGCCTGTACAGGTCACACATGGCGCTGCAGACACGGAATGTTTTTTGACATATGATGTTTTTACATTAATTTTCGTACCGGTTTCCGAATAGCCTGCAGACACTGAATGTTTTTTACATTAAATCTTTGTACAGGTCCACACCGGACCGCTGCAGACACTGAATGTTTTTTACATTAAGTTTTCTTTACAGTCACACTGACGATCTGCAGACACTGAATGTGTTTTGTACATTAATTTCTCTCTTGACAGGTCCACACTGGACCAGGCGTGCATGACACCTGAACGTTCCTTATTTACATTACTGCTCTGTACGGTCAGCACGATGCGCAGACACTGCAATTAGTTTGTTCCATGTGTATTTTTGCTCGTGCGCCCATCCGTTCACACTGATCGCTGCAGATCACTGAAGTTTTTACATTACTGGCTTTGTACAGTCCGCCGACTGTACGCTGCAGACACTGAATGTTTTGACATTAATGTTCTGTACAGGTCACACTGATGCTGCAGACACTGAATGTTTTTACATTAATGCTCTGTACACGTCACACTGACGCGCTCCAGACACTAATCTGAATGTTTTACATTTAATGCTGCGACTGCCTCTTACTAGTACAGGTCAGACGACTGCTGCCAGATGCACTGAATGTTTTTACAATTAATGGTCTGTACTCTATCATGTCACACTGTACGCTGCAGACCACTGAATGTTTTTTACATACTGTCTGGGTTACACGCTGGCCACCCTCCAATGCTTTTCTGTACAGCTGGTCAAACCACTGTAACGCGGCCCTCGCACGACAAGCGAATGTTTTTACCTTACTGTTCGTACCGGTCCACACCTGGCGCTGGCATACAGTGAATTTTTTACATTAATCGCTACTGGGTCCATGTCCACAACTGGCGCTCAGAGACCTGCTGTTTTACGTAAATCTTCTGTATGCGGTCACACAAATGGTGCTCTCGCAGACGAACTGCAAGTCTTTCTCTTGTCTACTCTCCTCCCCTTCTCACATTTTGGTCTTGCGGTTCGTTCATTCTCCCGCAAGGCACACTGGTTTTTTTGGGGGCTAGCAGACCCACTGGAAATTTTTTTTAACACGCCATTAATGGGGCGCTGGGCAGACCCTGCAATTTTTTTACATTTAAATGTTTTCTGTTACGGTCACACTGGTTCTGCGACACTGTACTTGTTTTTTACATTACTGTTCTGGTCCAGGTGTCCACTGCGCTGCAGAGACACTGATTGTGTTCCATTAAGTGAATTTTGTGGTAGCATTAATGCCTCCTGTACGGTCCACTGGACTGCTGCAGACATTTAATGTTTTTACATTAATGTTCTGTACAGGTCACTGATGCTGCAGACACTGAATGTTTTTACATTAAGCTCTGTAACAGGTTCACACTGACTCTTGCAGACACTGGGGAAATTTTTTTTGAGCATTAATCTCTGTCCAGGACACCGTATGACTTGAACCGCTAAGCCCGTTGTACCTGACTTTTTACTATTATGCGCGTACATCACGCACTGACCTGCAGACACTGAATGTTTTACATTAATGTTCTGTACAGGTCACACTGACGCTGCAGACACTGAATGTTTTTACATTAAAGCTCTGTACAGGTCACACTGGTGCTGCAGACACTGAATGTTTTTACATTAATGCTTTGTACAGGTCACACTGATGCTGCAGACATTGAATGTTTTTACATTAATGTTCTGTACTGGTCACACTGACGCTGCAGACACTGAATGTTTTTACATTAATGCTCTGTACAGGTCACACTGATGCTGCAGACAATGATTGTTTTTACATTAATGCTCTGTACAGGTCACACTGACGCTGCAGACACTGAATGTTTTTACATTAAAGCTCTGTACAGGTCACACTGGTGCTGCAGACACTGAATGTTTTTACATTAATGCTCTGTACACGTCACACTGACGCTGCAGACACTGAATGTTTTTACATTAATGTTCTGTACAGTTCACACTGATGCTGCAGACAGTGAATGTTTTTATATTAATGTTCTGTACAGGTCACACTGGCGCTGCAGACACTGAATGTTTTTACATTAATGCTCTGTACAGGTCACACTGACGCTGCAGACACTGAATGTTTTTACATTAAAGCTCTGTACAGGTCACACTGGTGCTGCAGACACTGAATGTTTCTACATTAATATTCTGTACAGGGCACACTGATGCTGCAGACAGTGAATGCTTTTACATTACGTTCTCTTACGGGACACAGAATGCGTTTCTGTACAGGTCCACCCTGGTGCTGCAGAGCACGAATGTTTTTCATTAATGTTCTATACAGGTCCACTGACACTGCAGCCACGATGTTGTTAATTAAGTTCTATACAGGTCACACTGACAGTTCTGCAGACACCTGAATGTTTTTTACATTACTGTTTCCTGTACAAGGTCACACGGGTGCTGCAGACACTGACTGTTTTTTAACATTAATGTTCGTGTACGGTCACAACTGACCTGCCAGACACTGATGTTTTTACTACATTACTGTTCTGTACAGGTCCCAAACTGGCGCTGCAGACACTGAATGCTTTACATTAATGTTCTGTACAGAGTCACACTGGCGCTGCACAGACACTGAATTATTTTACATTAAATCTCTGTACAGGTCACCTGGTTGCTGCAGACACTGAAATGTTTTTTACTTAAAGCTCTGTACAGTCACCTGGGTGGCTGCCGACACTGCAGACCATCAGAATTCTACTGTCCCAGAACATGCATCTCGGGTATTTTTATAAAAATAAAGTTTCAAATGCTATGCTAATCGATATAGTCTTTATCACTGTATAGAATTATATAAATTGGCATGATTTGTGCCTCATTCTTTTTAATGAAACCATGTCAGACTACAATAATAAGTTATTTCAAAGACTCGATTGCTGTTGTGAAGTGAATTTGGACTAAAACATTTCATTATACTTTTGTTGGAAAACAGGTTTGTAATCTTTCCTTGTGTTTTCATGGAAAACCAATTAGTAAGATAGGCTAACATTCAAAGCCAGTTTGTCACGGAATGCCAGGAGGAAACAGGGTAAGTTCCATGTGCAGTTTATTGAAAATAATAACAGGACAAAACAGAACAAAACGTAGCAAAAGGTAATCCAACCTGACCACAGAAAACACAAACTGAGAAGACAATACAATCCAGACGCAATGACAGACAGAGTGAGCATGGTATATATAGCTGGGATAATGAGTAAATGATAACAGGTGCTACTGATCAGAACAGAATTAATAAGCAGGGGACTATGGGAAATGGAGTTTAACATATACAACATTGAAACAGGAAGAGCGCCCTCAAGTGGCCTGTCCAGGGCACCACAACCAGACACTGACATAACCCCCCCTCTACGGAGCGGATACCAGACGCTCCATCAGAGCAAAAAAGTTCAGGAGGGAGGTGGAATAGAGGCGGACCGGGGGGAGGGATGGCGGGCCAGGACCAAACAACGGAGGAGAACCAGGGAACCGAGATAGACTAAGGCATGAGCCCAGAACCGGCAGGGTGAAAGGCCAAGGCGGGACCGGCCGGATGGACCAGCAAGACCCCAACCACACAGGACTCCCAGCAGATGGCCAGGACGGAGCCGGAGGAATGAGCCAATGAGGCTCCTGCCACAACAGAACCCAGGCGGGCAACCAGGACATAGCCAGAATCCTGTCAGGCAACATTGGTGAGAGTGAAATCCCTCTCAGCAACTCAGGAGTAGCTGAAAACAAGAGCAGAGAGAGTTTAGTCTCAGCAGACTCTGTGGGCTCCCGGAACGGAGTGGGCTCCCGGAACGGAGCGGGCTCCCGGAACGGAGCGGGCTCTGCGAGCTCCCGGAACGGAGCGGGCTCTGGAGTGGGCTCCCGGAACTCCGGGACTGGAGCGGGCTCTGGACTGGGCTCTGTGAGCTCCGGGACTGGAGCGGGCTCTGTGAGTTCTGGGTGCTCCGGGACTGGAGCGGGCTCTGGGTTGGGCTCGGTGAGCTCCGGGACTGGAGTGGGCTCGGTGAGCTCCGGGACTGGAGCGTGCTCGGTGAGCTCCGGAACTGGAGCGGGCTCCGTGCAATCCGAGACTGGAGCGGACTCCGTGCAATACGGGACTGGAGCGGGCTCCGTGAGATCCGGGACTGGACTGGACTCTGTGAAATCCGGGACTGGACTGGACTCCGCGAGCTCCGGGACTGGACTGGACTCCGTGAGCTCCGGGACTGGACTGGACTCTGTGAGCTCCGGGACTGGACTGGACTCTGTGAGCTCCGGGACTGGACTGGACTCTGTGAGCTCCGGGACTGGACTGGACTCTGTGAGCTCCGGGACTGGACTGGACTCTGCGAGCTCCGGGACTGGACTGGGCTCCGTGAGATCCGGGACTGGAGCGGTCTCCGTGCAATCCGGGACTGGAGCGTGGCTCCGTGCAAATCCGGGACTGGAGCGGACATCCCGTGCAATCCGGGACTGGAGCGGGCTCCGTGACATCCGGGACTGGAGCGGGCTCCGTGAAATCCGGGACTGGAGTGGGCTGTGAAGTGTGTCTTCCTGTCCTCCTTCTCACCCTCCACCCCTTAGTGGGTGTCTGAAGGATAGAGGTGGTGGGCTCTAGGAGCTCCCGGACTGGAGCAGGCTCTGTGAGCTCCCGGACTGGAGCAGGCTCTGTGAGCTCCCGGACTGGAGCAGGCTCTGTGAGCTCCCGGGCTCTGGACTGGGCTCTCCGGGACTGGAGCGCTCCCGTGCTCCGGGACTGGACTGGGCTCGGTGGGCTCCGGGGCTGGAGCGGGCTCTGTGAACTCCGGGGCTGGAGCGGGCTCCGTGAGGTCCGGGACTGGAGCGGGCTGTGGAGTTTGTCCTCCTGTCCTCCTTCTCACCCTCCGCCGCTTAGTGGGAGTCTGAAGGACAGAGGTGGTGAGCTCTGTGAGCTCCCCGACTGGAGCGTGCTCTGGAGTGGGCTCTGTGAGCTCCGAGACTGGAGCGGGTTCCTGCATCTCCCGGGGCACTGCAAGAGACTCAGACCGACATGAGATCACCAAGTTGCGGTAACCACGGTAATCAATGAGGCCCCAAAAGTCAAGCATCTTAAGCTCATCCATCTCCCGAGTAGGCACGGGATTGTCTAAACAATCATTAATGATTTTCTTTAAGTCAGAGTTATGAAGTCCCATCCCTACCGCAAGGTTCCAAAATGACTGAGCGAAATCTCCAAAGTCCATCCCCCGTTGGCGAAGATCCGCCAACATCCGGAGCCGAGCCCTGCGTTCCTTCGAAGGAGGAGGAACAATCCGAACTTCCATGATCCACAAAAGGTAACAAAACAAAGTGCTGGAACTAGTATTGGCGTCTGGATTCTGTCACGGAATGCTAGGAGGAAACAGGGTAAGTTCCATGTGCAGTTTATTAAAAATAATAACAGAACAAAAAAGGACAAAAACGTTGCAAAAGGTAATCCAAAAACCTGACACCGACAACACCAACCAAGAAGACAATACAATCAAGACGCAAATGACAGACAGAGAAAGCATGATATATATAGCTGGGATAATGAGTAAATGATAACAGGTGCATACTGATCAGAACAGAATTAATAAGCAGGGGACTATGGGAAATGGAGTTTAACACATACAACATAGAACAGACAGAGCGCCCTCAAGTGGCCAGTCCAGGGCACCACAACCAAACACCGTGACACAGTTAGCCTTACTTAATCAAATTATTTCTGCATATTAATGTGTTGTATTACCATGTGGACTCTGATTGGACGGTGGAGAGGTACTCATGTTTATGTAATGATCTGTTTAAATGAAGGTATCTCTAAATATATTATCACTAGTTTTTAATGAGGTTTAAGATATCTCCAAATGAACAGGGAGTTGTTCTGTTTTTGATATCATCTTTTCATTTCTGAGTAGTAATTATTGCAATAGTGACTAGTATCTATCTAAATATTACTAGTAAGCATTCATTTGATACTAGTACTTATTTTTTAGATACTGGTACTTATTCATTAGATACTAGTACTTATTTATTAGATACTAGTGCTTATTTATTAGGTACTAGTACTTATTTATTAGACACTATCTTTTGTAATTACTACTAGTAACAATTCTTATCTTACTAGTCAGATCTGCTTTTTTACTCGTCTTATGTTATGACTAGTCCAAATGGCTACAGTAGAGTTAAATTAAAAAATGTACTAGTAAAATAAAAAATCTTACTAGTAACATTTCGAATAAGTACTAGTTCTAATAATGTGTCCTATATCTTTGAATAATACCGTATCTGTTTAATAGGTACTAGTAGCTAATGAATGAGTATTAATTTCTCATAAATACCACTATACTAATGATAAGTACTAGTACTATAAATACTACTAGTATTAAAAACATAGTACTAGTATCTAATTGACAAGTACTAGATCTAATATAAGTACGGTACCCCCCCTTTGGGGAAAACTAAGTACTATTGTCTATTTATAGGTTACTAGTATCTAATGCCTGAGTATTATTTTCTAATAAATAAGCACTAGTACCTCCTGACTAAGTACTAGTATCTACTAAATACGTCTAGTATCTAATGAATAAGTGCTAGTATGAAACATCTAATGAATAGGTACTAGTATCTAATAATAAGTACTAGTACCTAATAATAAGTACTAGTACATCAAAATTAAGTACTAGTATCATAACATATGTATATTACCTAATGACAACTACTAGTGGATACCAATTAAGTTACTAGTCCACTAGTGAATACATACTAGTTCAAAAACTGAATAGTTTGATATCTCATGACGGACCCATAGAAATCCAATGGCAACAATTAAAAAAGGTTTACTAGTACCAATATAATAGTTTACAGTCACTATGAAATAATCCTACTAGTAATCTATTGAAAGTACTAGTATCTAATGATAATACTAGCATCTAATCAAATAAGTACAGTCTCTAATCATACGTATTCTAGTACCATACATAGTACTAGTATCTAATTATATACTAGTACTAATGAATAAGTCCATTAACTTACCAAAAGCCCTCTGTACCTAAAGAATAAACCAGTACCTAAAGAATAAGCACATATCTAAGGAATAAGCACTATACCTAATGAATAAGTCCGTCGTACTTAGGACAAAGACATACTAGTATCTAACAATAGGTAACTATACCATGAAAATTAGATACTAGTAATGGCTTATAGATGAAATATGTTACAAAACGGTCTTCTTCCATATAGATAGAATGATATTTGTGTTTTTTAACATTTAATTATTGCAGGTTTGCGTCATATTCTGAGTTGCATTATTTAATTCATTTTGAGGAATACTGAATACTTTTTTTTTGCTGAGTGAGATTCAAATTAATGCATACATATTTATTTTTTTAGAACTACATGTAACATGCTTATCTTCTCTCGCAACCCTTGTCACAGGAGATCTATATCAGCTAACACTGTGGAAAGGAAAAGTACCTTGACATTACTTTTTGGAAAGTACTCATATTTTCTCTGTAAATTAAAAATTATGCTTTTACTATTTATTTACTAGGTACCTTGAAAAAGGTAAGCTGGTATACCGTAACTCGCGTTACTTGTCATGCGGTACCACCCAACACTGTCCAACATAATATCTTAAAGTGGGGTTTTTTTTTGTGTTTTTGTTTTTTTTTTAATGTTAAGCCTATGTATTGTCACCTGATATCCACCGGAGGGGGCGCTGGGATCCGAAGATCAGTTTTCTGCGATATCGATTAAATAATCTTTTCAAGAAACTAGTTCAAAAATAGTTTATTTTACGTTATTATGCAATTGACTGGGAAATTTGTCGTTTGGCATGTTCTAAAAGGTTCAAACAAAGTATTAATTTCAAGAACTAATATTGTAATGTCGTTTACCTGGTTCAGTTTGTTGCAGTCATGATTCATTTAATACTCAGTTTCTTTCATATATTGTAGACAAAACCGCCGCCATACACTCGAGTCATAAACATTTTCAGTTTGTAACATTTCTGATTTTCTTCTATTAACTTTTCGTTCCACCTGTCAAGGTTCACTCCAAATGCTATCCAGTAGGCCTATGTTACTGGCATAAAGTTGGCCTGACGTTCGACATTCGCAAAATCTAGGGACGGTCTCTAAAGTTACATACGACATTGGTATACACTTTCCTAACTTCAATAGCATTTGAGGAAAATGACTTACAGTAACACAACCAACTGTAACATGTTCATGTAGGTCTGTTATAATGCACACCTTTTAGATTTTTAATATTTATTAAAATAAACTGTCAAATCATATGGAAATATTGCTATTTTTTATTACCGAATGGGCACAAACACAAAATATATCAAAATGTAAAGCTCAATAGCATTTGAGGGGAATAACTTACAGTCATAAAACCAACTGTAAAGTGTTCATGAAGGTCTCAGATATAATGCACACCTTTTAGATTTTTGATATTTATTACAATAAGCAGTCAAATCATGCAAATATTGCAATGCATTTCATTACCGAATGGGCTCAAACACAAAATATACCATAATTTAAAGCTCAATAACATTTGAAGAGAATAATTTACTGTCATAAAACCAACTGTAAAGTGTTCATGTAGTTCTCAGTTATAATGCACACCTTTTAGATTTTTAAAAATTTTTATTAAATTATATATTGGTGTTTTGTGCCCATTCGGTAATGACCAAATAGCAATATGATTTGACAGTTTATTTTAATAAATATTAAAAATCTAAAAGGTGTGCATTATAATTGAGACCTACATGAAAACTTTACAGTCAGTCGTGTGACTGCAAGTTATTTTCCTCAAATGCTATTGAAGTTAGAAAGTGTATACCAATGTTGTATGTAACTTTAAAACCTGTAACTGTAAAAAAACTGTAAAACACTGCATTTTCCATCTCAAAAATATTCTAATTACGGCTATACGCTCATGCAAATGCAGAAATGTTGATTTCATGCGTTTATGACCTCAAGGTTCGATTATTGTATACTTTATTTTGTGTGGTTGTTTCTGCACCTTCATAAACACCTCCCACTGGTCCAAAATGCAGCTGCTAAGTTCTTACTAGAAACCATGAAGGAAAGACCATATTAGCCCAGTCTGTCCAACACTGCACTAGGCTCACTATTAAACATAGTAATAGATTTTTAAATCTTGCTTATTTTTTTTTTTTACCTTAGAAAGCCTGAATGGTTTGCAACCTCAGTATTTGAACGACTCTTATTGCATTATAGTCTCCACTTCCACTGTGTTTCTCAAAACTCTGGCATTTTGATAATACCTAGAATATCAAAATCAACTGCGGGCGGTAGATCCTTTTCCTATTTAGCGCCCTAATTCTGGAACAATCTACCTAGCATTGTTTTGGAGGCAGACACACTCTGTCAGTTTACATCTAGATTTAAAGACCCATCTCTTTAACTGACTCACCATACACCTACACATTACTAATATTCAACTGGGGAAACTTCCTAACACCCGAGTACTTGCTACATCGTTAGAGATGGCATCTACGCTAATATTATCTGTTTTTCTCTTATTCCGAGGTCACCGTAGCCACCAGATCCAGTCTGTTTCCAGACAGTGGTGGATCAGCCCCAAAAAAACCCTAGGGAGAAAAAATGACCTCTACAGCCCTGAATGTCGGCCACTGGGACCAGACCACAGGAACCAGTTGAGTCCTCAGCACAATGTGACATTGCTGCAGCCTGGAACTGAACTGCTGGTCTCGTCTGGCCAGATGAGAACTGGCCCCCTGACTGAGCCTGGTTTCTCCAAAGGTTTTTTTTTCTCCTTTCTGTCACCAATGGATTTTTGGTTCCTTGCCGCTGTCGCCTCTGGCTTGCTTAGTTGGGGACACTTAATTTCCAGCGATATCGTAGACTTGATTGCACAGATACTACACTGTAAAAAAATGTCACCCCTTTCAACTTAAAAATGTAAGTTTTGTGGCTGCCTTAAAATTGTAAGTTAAATCAACTTAAAAGTACAAGTCATTTCAACTCACTAATTTAAATCTTGCCTAGTGCTGAATTGTTTTATTGAAGTTCATTTGACTTTACAATATTTGCTGTTTCAACTTAAGTTCAAAATTTTCAACATTAATTTTCTACTTATGATAATGTAAACTTTATTTTAGATCCAGATAAAAAAAAATTTGTTTGAAACATTTAAAATTTATTTTTTTCTTGCAGTGCTTATAAACAGGGTTTTAATATTAAGAACAGTACACAACCTGCCTGTGCATGCTAATGTGTGAATGCCAGTATATGTATAAAACAAGGGCACAAAAGTAGCAAAAAACTGTCATACAAAGCTGAGACAAGCTTGAAAAAAAACACATACATGTCCATTAAAGGTCCTTTTTTTCCTTGAATATTTAAAAGGAGAAAGGTGTCCTGCAGTGCACCATCGTAGTCTTCGTATTAGGAGGACAGCTTGCACGCCCTTCTTGTGTGTATGAAGTATCTCACCATGAGCCTTTAAAATCAGAAAATAACAGTAAAAATTATAACAGTTGGTTATTCTATATACAATACACACTGACGGACTTCAATATACACA
>JADLZN010007960.1:0-46097 GCA_018155175.1 Sinocyclocheilus anophthalmus
ATACTGTATATATTATATATATATATATATAAATGAAATAAAGGTCCATAAATAAAAATAGAAAAAAGTAAGAAAGATGAATTAATAAAAATAGGAGAAATAAATAAAAATAGAAAAAGAAAGCAAAAACATTAATCAAAATAGAAAAAGTACATATATAAATAAATACTCAATCAATTAATTACCAAACTAAAAAAGAAAGAATGAAAGGAAAATGAAAATTAATGATTTAAAATAGAAAAAGGAAAAACACTTATGTATGTATCTCATCATATTGTTTGATATAACTATGTCATATAATTTGGTTTTGTATCATCTAATATAATATCAAATCACAACTAAAGTCTAAACTCAGTTTGTTACCAAGAGTGAGATTTGCTGTTTATCAGCAGTTTCTCTTTCATTCACACACCATCTTCACCATCATCATCATCATCATCTCCATGGAAACATCACGCAGGCAGAAATGACCTTTGGAGGGTTTCAGAGACGAGAGATGGACAGAATGAATAAATTGATGATGATGATGATGGGAAATATTCATAAAGCAGCTGATGATGAAAGACGAAACCAAAAGGAAAGGAAAGTGGTTTGTGAGACTGATGGTGTTTGATTCTGTCGGTTTTAATGCTGCCTCTGATGATGATGATGATGATGGATTGGTGAGGAGATGAAGAGCACACACACACACTGGGTCCGTCACACACCTCGACCTCTGTGAATGTGTTTGACTTTCTGATCCTGAGTAATAAAATCATAAATGCTCCTCTCTTCTGTGAGCGAGCGATCGGACGAGATCTCTGTCAATGCCTGCGTTTGACGTCATATAACGGATCTGAGCACGACTGAGAAATCCCAGAAGAACGGAAACATCCAGCAGTGTGAATTCATCACAAACATGATCTGAGCTTCAGAGATGCAGTGAGAACATCAAGCGTCTGGAGAGACGAGTGAAGATGCTTTCAGACGATCAGCATCAGTCATTCTGTATCCGGACGATCGAGGAGAGAGAGCATGAGGAGATCAGAGAACCGCAGGGGAAACACCAAGACGACCAGAGAAATAAATGCGAAAATAGATATATATATATATATATATATATAATATATATATTATATATATGCATATGTGCCGTGTTGTGTGTGTGTGTTTGTGTGTGTGTGTGTGTGTGAAAATTGCAATGTTAAAGTTAAAATACAACGTCCCTTTACTAGAGACAACAAAAACCATATATACAGTGGGTACTGAAAGTATTCAGACCCCCTTACATTTGTCACTCTTTGTTAATTGCAGCCATTTGCTAAAATCATTTAAGTTAATTTTTTTCCTCAGTAATGTACACACAACACCCCATATTGAAAGAAAAACACAGAATTATTGACATTTTTTGCAGATTTATTAAAAAAGAAAAAAAACTGAAATATCACATGGTCATAAGTATTAAGACCCTTTGCTCAGTATTTAGTAGAAGCACACTTTTGATATAATACAGCCATGAGTCTTTTTGGGAAAGATGCAAAAAGATTTTCACACCTGGATTTGGGGATCCTCTGCATTCCTCCTTGCAGATCCTCTCCAGATCTGTCAGATTGGATGGTAAACGTTGGTTGACAGCCATTTTTAGGTCTCTCCAGATGCTCAATTGGGTTTAAGTCAGGGCTATGGCTGGGCCATTCAAAAACAGTCACAGAGGTGTTGTGAAGCCACTCCTTCGTTATTTTAAATGTGTGCTTATGGTCATTGTCTTGTTGAAAGGTAAACCTTCAGCCCAGTCTGAGTTCCTGAGCACTCTGGAGAAGGTTTTCGTCCAGGATATCCTGTACTTGGCCTCATTCATCTTTCCCTCGATTGCAACCAGACGTCCTGTCCCTGCAGCTGAAAAACACCTCCAGAGCATGATGCTGCCACCACCATGCTTAACTGTTGGGACTGTATTGGACAGGTGACGAGCAGTGCCTGGTTTTCTCCACACATACCGCTTAGAATTAAGGCCAAAATGTTCTATCTTGGTCTCATCAGACCAGATAATCTTATTTCACACCATCTTGGAGTCCTTCAGGTGTTTTTAGCAAACTCCATGCAGTCTTTCACGTGTCTTGCACTGAGGAGAGGCTTCCGTCGGCCACTCTGCCATAAAGCCCCAACTGGAGGAGGGCTGGCAGAGATGGTTGACTTTCTACAACTTTCTCCATCTCCCGACTGCATCTCTGGAGCACAGCCGCAGTGATCTTTGTGTTCTTCTTTACCTCTCTCACCAAGGATCTTCTCCCCGATAGCTCAGTTTGGCTGGACGGCCAGCTCTAGGAAGGGTTCTGGTCGTCTCAAACGTCTTCCATTTAAGGATTATGGAGGCCACTGTGCTCTTAGGAACCTTAAGTGCAGCAGAAATGTTTTTGTAACCTTGGCCAGATCTGTGCCTTGCCACAATTCTGTCACTGAGATCTTCAGGCAGTTCCTTTGACCTCATAATTCTCATTTGCTCTGACATGCACTGTGCGCTGTAAGGTCTTATATAGACAGGTGATTTCCTAATCAAGTCCAATCAGTATAATCAAACACAGCTGGATCAAATGAAGGTGTAGAACCATCTCATGGATGATCAGAAGAAATGGACAGCACTGAGTTAAATATATGAGTGTCACAGCAAAGGGTCTGAAAACTTAGGACCATGTGATATTTCAGTAATCCTTTTTTAATAAATCTGCAAAAATTTCAACAATTCTGTGTTTTTCTGTCATATGGGGTGCTGTGTGTACATTAATAAGGAAAAAAAATTAACTTAAATGATTTAGCAAATGGCTGCAATATAACAAAGAGTAAAAATTTAAGGGGGTCTGAATACTTACCTTACCCACTGTATATATAGGACTATTTACTAATAGTTCAAATTTAAAATGGGCAATATTGTGCCGAATATAGAACTTGATGACAACAACAATAATAACCAAGTACAAAATAAAAAAAATATATATGTATACTAGAAGCTGGGTGTGCTCCTCAAGAGGACTATGGTATTGTAAATTTATTAAAGTCTTATATATTTTATATTTGCAGTTTTTCAAAAATACAACGGTTTACATGTAGTAGAAAGGTAAGCAAAAGATATGTAATAACTTAATACTGATTTTCATTATGTTATGTGAAGGAAAAAAAATTCGGAGAGTAATGTTCGCACAGTAAGTGGCGGTAATGCACCTTAACGTTGGATGCCACCCACCATAAAACATGAAGAAGAAGAAGAGTAATGTTCGCGCTGTTGTAACTGATCAGCGCCGCGCTGTCAGTTCGGTGGCGCTAGTAAACACGTCCTCTCTGCGCTGTCGAGTCGGCGCGAACACTTTAATACCGCGCTGTTTCGTCCCACATTTGGGTTGTTTGGCTTCCCATACTTTTGTGCTGGTAAAGATGCGACGCGTGCAGAGTAATAGGAAAAACATGCAAGACTTCTCTTAACTTGAGCACCGCGTTTTTAAAATGCCGTTTTAATGTATGAGATGCTGCAAGAGACACGAGCGCAACAGTCAAACGCATCCATGTTTACATAGAAAAAACAATGGAAAAGCAGCGCAATCGAATAAAAAAACCTGTAAAGGACTACTACTGTATGTCTGATATTTCATGTTTGCATCATGGTGACAGGCTGAAAGCTGCTGTTCATTGTTTTCACAGAACATTTATTATTAATAGTCTACTGGTGTTATACCGTCAGAAAGAGCTTTATTACCAAGTATGTTTAAGATTCCTTAACACACACAAGGAATCTGACTTGGTGACAGGAGCTTCCAGTGCAGAAGAAAGTATGGACATAGTGCAAACTAGTGCAGCAGACATAGGCATTACACAGCAGAGATGGAGTATAACACTAATATAAGAAAAACTGAAAAAAATAATGCACTATGTACTGAAATAGAAATATATAGAGAAAAACATTTAATTGTTTAAATGGATGTACAGATATATTTACAAGTGTGCAGTTTACAAATGTACTATTTTTGGATTCTATGTATAAAGTCAGTCATTTTGAATTTGAATTACATTGACTGTTGAGAATATTTTGAAGAATTTTCATTGTAGCCTATTATTTCTGAGCATATAACATGCATAAGACAAGTTTGTACAGGATGTAGTTGTAGTTCATGCATCTTTTCTGCAAAGATATTTAACTAGTGATTTGTTTAACATTTACATCATGTTGATAACTTCATGTGTGGTGCACTTGGAATAGAACTTTCTTTAATAGGAGGTTTTAATAAAGAAAAGAAATACCGTGGGGCCCCCCCCAAAAAAGTATTTAGTCAGCCACCAAATTGTGCAAGTTCTCCCACTTAAAAGATGAGAGAGGCCTGTAATTTTCATAATAGGCATACCTCAACTATGAGAGACAAAATGAGAAAAAAAAATCCAGAAAATCACATTGTAGGATTTTTAAAGAATTAATTGGTAAATTCCTCGGTAAAATAAGTATTTGGTCACGTACAAACAAGCAAGATTTCTGTTTCTCACAGACCTGTAACTTCTTCTTTAGAGGCTCCTCTGTCCTCCACTCGTTAACCTGTATTAATGCATCTGTTTGAACTCGTTATCAGTATAAAAGACACCTGTCACAACCTCAAACAGTCACACTCCAAAACTCCACCATGGCCAAGACCAAAGAACTGTCAAAGGACACAAGAAACAAAATTGTAGACCTGCACCAAGCTGGGAAGACTGAATCTGCAATAGGTAGCAGCTTGGTGTGAAGAAATCAACCGTGGGAGCAATTATTAGAAAATGGAAGACATACAAGCCCACTGATAATCTCCCACGATCTGGGGCTCCACGCAAAATCTCACCCCATGGGGTCAAAATGATCCCAGAACCACACAGGGGGACCTAGTGAATGACCTGCAGAGAGCTGGGACCAAAGTAACAAAGGCTACCATCAGTAAAACACTGCGCCGCCAGGTACTCAAATCCTGCAGTGACAGACGTGTCCCCCTGCTTAAGCCAGAACATGTCCAGGCCCGTCTGAAGCTTGCTAGAGAGCATTTGGATGATCCAGAAGAGGATTGGGGGAATGTCATATGGTCAGATGAAACCAAAAAAAAATTTTTTGGTAAAAACTCAACTTGTCGTGTTTGGATGAGAAAGAATGCTGAGTTGCATCCAAAGAACACCATAACTACTGTGAAGCATGGGGGTGGAAACATCATGCTTTGGGGCTGTTTTTCTGCAAAGGGACCAGGACGACTGATCCGTGTAAACGAAAGAATGAATGGGGCCATGTATCGTGAGATTTTGAGTGAAAAACTCCTTCCATCAGCAAGGGCATTGAAGATGAAACGTGGCGGGGTCTTTCAGCATGACAAAGATCCCAAACACACCACCCGGGCAACAAAGGAGTGGCTTCGTAAGAAGCATTTAAAGGTCCTGGAGTGGCCTAGCCAATCTCCAGACCTGAACCCAATAGAAAAATCTATGGAGGGAGCTGAAACTCTGTGTTGCCCAGCGACAGCCCCAAAATATTACTGCTCTAGAGGAGATTTGCATGGAGGAATGGGCCAAAATACCATCAACAGTGTGTGAAAACCTTGTGAAGTCTTACAGAAAACGTTTGACATCTGTCATTGCCAACAAAGGGTATTTTAACAAAGTATTGAGATGAAATTTTGGGATTGACCCCAAAAATAATTATTTGCCCCATAATTGCAAATAAATTCTTTAAAATCAACAATGTGATTTTCTGGATTTTTTCCCCTCATTTTTTCTCTCATAGTTGAGGTATACCTATTTTGAAAATTACAGGCCTCTCTCATCTTTTTAAGTGGGAGAACTTGCACAATTGGTGGCTGATTAAATACTTTTTTTCCCCCACTGTATGAACCATGTTGTAGTTACATTTTTAAGTTGACTAGTTAAAAATTGTAAAAAAAATAAATAAATTTGAGAATCAGTCAAACGTTATGAATAAATCGAGATTTTAATTTTTTGCCAAATCGCCCAGCCCTAATAATATATCTATATATCTATAGATATATCTATATATATTTGCTGTAAACTAGTCAAATTTTTCTTCATAGGACATATTTACGCATTGTTGCCAACTACTTTCAATGGAAAGTAGCTTATGCATGCTTGAAAAGTTGCTAAATGTCGCTAGTTGACGTCATACGCTAATTAGCATATTCACGACGTCATTGTGTCATATATTCCTTTTACATTTGTTTGCCTCTGTGCTCACAAATTGTAATTTAATGCAGCCAAATTCTCAATAAAACTGTTTTCACTGATGTATTTTTCTGTTTCTGTTGTCAGACAACGAGATGAATATTAAATAGTGAATGAACGTACTCCGGGTACTATTGTAATCTTGGTTCTGAGAGAAGGTGACCTTCGTGTAGGTCGCCGTGTTTGTTGCTCGACCAGCTAAGCGGCGTTCAGTATCAGATTCTGATGTAATTGTCGCGTGCACCGCATTTTATAGGCCTACTGCCTCTCGAGCTTGTTAGTATTTGCATACTATATGCATACTTCGTGACAATTGGCCAGACAATTGGACTGGCGTGAGCCAATAGGACTTCAGGAAAGGTTGGAAGGGAAGGAATTCCCATAGCGGAGAAACCTTCGCGATATCTCGTGAAAGCTCGAAAGAGAAACACGGCCCAGCTCTCCCTTAGATGTTAATCGGCACAAAAATCCTGATTGATAATCAGGACGTCGTCTAATGAAATCAAATACACATAAGAAAAAGACAATGGATTTGCTGTGATTTCAGCTATATTTACACATAATATAGTTATATTTTAACTGCAAGCGCTGCTCCTCTCAGCCGCTCGCTGAACAGATCAGACGCAGAGGGAGGTGTGTGCGCGATGGGAAAGCAAGACCTTGTGCTCATGCGGCAGTACCAGCGAGTCTCAGAAACTAAATAAGGTTTGTCCAAGAAGTCGCTGGATTTGTCGCTAGGCGCTTTTTTGGAAAAAAGTCACTAAAGGGGTCTGAAAAGTTGCTAAATCTAGCGACAAAGTCGCTAAGTTGGCAACTCTGATTTAACGGCCCCGTTGTGTGAATTTTTTTAAAGTACAAATTATATATATCTAACAATATAAAATTATATAATATAAAATTTGTCCTACTTTTAATTATTTTACTATTAAATTGCACAGGACTGAAAAAAATTATATGGAAGTAGACTCACTTGAATATTATTAATTAAATTAGTAAATTAGTTAAACTCAACAGTTTCTTAACTCAAAAGCATAAGATAAAATTGTAATATTAACTTTGTTGAGATCCTGATTTAACAGCAATTTAGGAATTGCTACTTTAAAGACTTTTTTATGGTAATCACAAGCTAAGACATATTTGACAAATGACCTGCTAAACAACGCTAATTTATTTAATTTCAAATTGTTTAAGTTCTTATGAAAATGACTGTCTTCTGTTTCAGACATGAGAAACTTTGGTGGAGGAAGAAAAGAAACCCTTTGATACTTTGGCTTCAATAGCCTGCTGACCTCTCCTCTGAAGGCCGGACCATAAACAGGTAATGCAAAACAAAATATCAGGTGAAACATATTGAGAATCAGGATAAGATCAAACCTTTGCAAGTTCTTCAATCTCATTGCCAAAATTAGTTTCTCCCTCTGGAACCTCCTCGTCTTCAGGTGTTTGATCATCATCAAAATCAGGCAACAGCATTTCTGTTGACGGGGGAAAATCAACATAGTCAAAATCAAACTAAACTCTTTATGAGAAAGAGAAATGGCATTAAACCATGAATATGTATATTGATATGTTTTACCATGATAGGAAAACTGGTAATCGTCTTACCTGGGCTTGAACTCCCCAAGGAGGGCTAAAAATAAGACATCAGTTTATAACCTTTTTTTTTTAACAACAAAAAGAAAAATATGCAATCATTATTTAATTGTGCAATTATCATAAAGTCAAACAAAACCTGTTATGCTGTAACAGTTAGATGAACAGTAACAAAGACAAACATTTCTATGTGGACTAATGAATACAGTATTAGGTGTGATTTTGAGTCGCTGTTGGATGTCCACTATAAATTCTGGGTCCAGATATGAAGTCAGTTGGGAACCACTGGAAAAAATTACTTTTGTTTACAGTGTACAAATTTTTATCCAGATTGTGGTTTACTTCGACTGTATAAATTACTCTATTTGCATGTGTATGGCATGCATTCAGGCAGGCCTAAAACAGAAAAAAAAACACTAGAACAGTTTTCCAGTGCTCTATTTTATTTTAATTTTACTTTCAATATACATCAACAAAAACTTACAGCAGGCCAGTGTTAGAACATCCATGATAAACCAGAGGAATCAGTGACGCCGTGTGTATATTGTGTGTGTGTGTGTGAGAGAGAGAGCGGATGAGAGTGTGGTGTGTGGTTTGAGAGAGAGAGAGGGAGAGAGAGAGAGAGAGAGAGACAGACTTTGGAAGTTGAGGCTGATGTGTAGCTAATACTTTGCTTAGCATTGATTAGGAACAATTTTTAAGTACAAATCTGGGTTTTAAAAAATCCATGAATTCAGGATTTAGCATAAATAATCAGTACAATCGTCGTTGTTTGTGTAAATATATTAGATATAATTAATGTATGGTAATATATTTAAGTATGGTTATAATAGAGTAGCAGGCTAACTGGAGACGAGCTAACTGCTATTATAACTTTGCAGAAATAAAATTTAAAAGAATTCAACGCGTTTTCCGACCTAAAACACCGCACAACTTAATAGGAAATATATACGACACAATGTAATTTTCAAATACATCATGAACTATATTTTGCGGTTAATTGCAAATAAAAGGTGATTTATTTCTGGAAAATAATGAGAATTTCCTTCTTACCTCCGCCATATTTACAGAGCTGCTGAGGGTCAGCGGAATGTGGGCGAGTTAACGGAAATCCCCGGATGCTCTCTCTCTCTCCTCTCTCTCTCTCTCTCTCTCTCTCTCTCTCTCTCTCTCTCTCTCTCTCTCTCAATTCAGTTTTTGAGTTTTGCGCTATGGTTTTGCGTGATTTATGAGCCAGGGGTAGCTGCAGCTTGGAGCAATGGGCGTGCCGAAAGGTTTCTCACTGGTGAAAGGAGTTTGACTGTGTTGGCCAATCAGCGGTAAACATACATTTACGTAATTTCCTTTAGACAAGATCAGGGTTATACAGTTGAGTTAATAGCAATTGCAACAGCTCTGCACTGGGTAGAAATAGTTAAACTAAACAAAGTTATTCTGTGCTCAGATTCAAGTTCAGTGTTATTATCGTTACAGTAATTTTCATCCCGCGGTAGGAAAGACATAGTTAATTAAATATATGAAACTCTTCTCAGACTTCATAATTTGAATATAGTGGTTACATTTATGTGGGTGCCTGCTCACAGGGGAGTTAAAGGCAATGAAACAGCAGATTCATTAGCAAAAGAAGCAATCAAGCAAGAAAATACAATGGACATTTTATTTAGCAAAGCAGAAATAAAGACAATAATTAAAAGTAAAATCATCAGTAAATGGCAAGATAAATGGAACAAGGGAAGTACAGGCAGACATATTTATAGCATCTAGAAAGAAGTGGGAAGGATGAGGATGACAGGGCGAAGTACCAAGGAGGAAAATATAATATCAAGGGTTAAGACTGGGTCACACAAGACTAAATAAGACATTACATCTCATTAGAAAACATCCCACAGGTCTGTGTGAGTATTGTCAGGAGGAGGAATCAGTAGAACATGTTCTATGTCACTACCAAAAATATATTATAGAAAGAGAAATATTCAGAAGGACACCACAGGAGATACTACATGCAAAGCAAATACTCGGTCAAACAGGAAATTATAATTCTTTAATTGTATTCTTTGAGGAAACTTGGTTTAATAAATAGATTAAAGTAGAATTGTTATTATAATCATATTTTTTTTTATTTAAAAAATTGATTTCATTTTTTTTATAGTAATTTCCTTTTAGCACTCTGGTCCATACTCCAGTATAGTAGGTGGCGGTAATGCACCTTTGAGATGAGTTGCCAACCGCCATTAAACTTGAAAGAAGAAGAAGAAGACAAGAACAGGTGGTGGCGGTAAGACGTAATTCATCATACGTTTATCTATGCTTTCTATACCACAAATATGTATATTATGGTAGCTTGTTTCAATACAATCATAATTTATTTCCTTTGCATTATATCTTGCAGCTTTAGTAATTAGATTATTGTTGACAGATACATGTTACAGTGAGACAAAACGATGACTGCATATGCATCGAAAGCGAAGCCTTCAGAGTTGGTAGATTGTATCGGTGTCCTTTTTGTGCAATACAGTACAGAATACATTCTGTACGTATAATAATTATTACCACCTCTGCTATTACAACTGTACTAAGATCCATTCACAATCTATGAAGATGATTAGACAAAATCAAAAAACTAATTTAGAGTTTGTTTCTACCTTTCTGCTAAGTATCCAACTAATGCAGAGTATAATCAAGTTGCAAACACACTGATTGTGAAGTACCCTTTCCTGAGAGATATGGAAGGAAATGATCCATTGATTTATCTTCATCAACATAATCACACAAGATATTGTAGTAACAATATCTTGTAATCTTTACTTGCTGGAAAATGACAAACAGTCAAATTTGTGTCTTTAGCACATCTGACACATGTCCCGTAACAATATGATGCTGCTAAAAAGAACATTATTTTGTGTATTTGGTGTAATGAAATGTGTTTATGTGGTTTAAAGTAAAAAAAACACATTATTTTCCACATACTGTACATTATTGTTTCTCCTCTATGCCCCGCCTTTTTGAAACGCCAATTTTTACAAAACTCATCGGTCTGAAAAGCGAGGTGTGCTGTGATTGGCCAGCTATCCAGTGCGTTGTGATTGGCCGAATACCTCAAGCGTGTGACGGAAATGTTACGCCCCTCACCATACTGTGATGCCCTGTCCGGCCGGAGCGACGAGACAAAAACATTAAAACCCATTACAAACGAGGCATTTGTTGCATCCAGTGGGGACATAATTACTGATTATAATGACTTATACTGTCTTTTTACGCATTGCGTTGCATTGCATCATGCCGCGTAACATAAAACCACGTCTGCATTTGTGATCAGAGAAATGACAAACAACAAGTGCTACTCCACACTGCCCAAAACTCGCGTTTGAATCATCAGTGGCAAATGATAAAAGAAAACGTACTTACGTGAGTCAGAACTGTCGGCATTTTAGTCTAACATTACTCTCCCAGGATCAGTAAACAGTCCTCCATAAAATGTGCCGGCAATCCACAGCACTAAGTTGATGTATTTCCTCAGCGACCAGCACGGATCAGCTCTAGGAATGACGAAGCGGATATCGTCCTCTTTTGGAAGACCAAACAAAGTAGTTTCGCTTTCACAACGAAGCACACAGCGTCTTCAGGACATGGCTGCAGCGGCAACAATACTACAGAGAGAATAAAAGTTACGTCTTCTTTCTTTGCGTGCACATTTGGGCGTATTATGTTAATATTTCCACATAGTGAGGTAGATATGTGGGGGCGTGTTAGAACAAGCCGTTTTAGGTAGACGTGGCTGACTCTTAACTTTTATAAAGAATATCTCTTTGGATTTGAGACTTTAGTCTTTGCAAATTTACAGATCTTCTTTATGTACCAAGAGCTTGTAACACTCCAAAGAGAAAGGAAAAAATGAAATCGCATCATATGACCCCTTTAAAGAAGAACGTGCACCACTTGCAGGTTTGTGTCAAAAGCTCATTGTGTTACTCAATTTTACATTTTCACTTGGTGCAGGACAATGTAAGGAAGATACTAGACATTTAAATTCCACTTTTTCACTGCCTGACCATCGTCTTAATGTTTGTGCAGTTCAATGTGTTTTTTTTTGTCTAAAGCACCTTATTGTTCAATAAGTGTTTAGATATTTCACATATCTGTCTTAGCTGTTATCTGTCATGGTCTAAGCATTATCTGTTTCTGTTGTTCTGATGAAGGAAACTTGTGTTGGGGAGGATTCCATGTCTGTTGAGGCCCATGTGAATGTGCTACAAATTGAGTATCGGAAAACTCATCCAGACATCTCGACTGTCCAAGACCACATGGCACGAACATTCTCCTTGAGACGTTGAGAAAGCATGGAAGGAATGTCTGTGGAGGATGTACTCAAAAAATACCCATACTTAAGGACACCTGCTGGAGTGAGTATAGTAAAAAAAAACATTAGCATCTTCTGTACCCTTTTAGCCCATCTGTTTAAAATCTTAAAACAATGGTTTTAGAAAACAATGTAAGATTTATCAGTCTATACAAGAACATGAAATGCATCATATATTGTGAACCTTATACTAGCCTTCTAATTGTTTTTGCAGTTCTGCACTGTATGTAGCTATACTGTCTGAGCCAAAGAGGCTGTAACAAAATTTGATGAATTTGAAAAGCTTTTTCAATTTTGTATTTTTATTATTATTATTATTATTTTTAATGTAGGGGGACCCTGCTACACCCTTTCCAACCATACAACTGATGGATACTGACTGGAAAATGGCAATCATAGGAGGAGGGCTCAGTGTGGTAAAAGTAGATGGAATAGAGATGTGCCAGTGCACCAGCCTTGATATAGCCTTCATAACAGCCTTCTGTAATGGTATTTTTGCTTTCACACGTTGCATATCCACCCCGCCTGAAAAAGACACTGACTTTCCTTCAGAGGCACATTGTCAACATTGTGGAAGAGGGAGACAAGCCGCTGCCAGTAACTTTACTCCGGATGATTAGCCTTTTGTATTAGATCCTCATGCCTCAACTGTACCATTGCCCAAAGTGCACTCGAAGGACATTCACTCTTTTGAAGTTAATCCAACATGTTACATGCACATGAACCAAATTTTAGTATAACCTGTGGTATAGATGAGTGCCAATTAACTTTTTTGTGATTCCATTCTTTTAGAAAACATCTAAAGGAAGCATATGCACTTCATTTTTGGGCCTTTTGGTAACAAAAATGACGGTCTCAGTGAAGAGTCAGCAGTACAATTATATTATAATAATTGAATATTATATATAAGTATTAATAGAAAGAATTGTTGCCCCCTTTACACCTTTCATTAGTCATCCAAAAATGGTCATTTACTCACCCTCATGGTGTTCCAAAACCTTCTTTAATTGAACATCAGAAATAGTTTGAGGAAACAAACAACAACAAAAACCTATAAAAGCATAGTACATTCACTGTTTGGTTACCCACATTCTTTAAAACATCATCTTTTATGTTCAGCAGAAAAAAAGGTCATACAGGTTTGGAAAGACATGAAGGTGAGTAAACGATGACGAATTTTAATTTTTGGGTGACAGGACTGTTTAAGTTGACACTGATAATTAGTAGGTCTAAAGAGGGACAAAAGTTTTTTAAAAAGTCTGCAGAAGCACAAGAATAGGATCAGGGGTCGACTGATTATCGGCCTGGCCAATTATCGGCGCCGATATTAAGCATTTTTATGATTATCGGCATCGGTCATTTTCAAAACCGATTCGCAAATAAAATAATTTTGAAACGCACTATTTGGCTCCGATGAAGCCTGTCAGAACTCACCACTCTGTGGCCTAATGCAGTCTCCGCCCACCGCTCATCTGATTTGTTGGGAGTCATGAGTCTGACCAATCAATGCGGAATTCACTCTGACTCTGAAAGAAATATTCAATTTTTTGGTCAAACTCCACATATTAGAAGGCTGAATCAAAAAAGTAAACTAGAAATTCCTATCAATGATTTACTCTTAGACTCTTAGACATGCAGAGGAGGCATCATCGGAAAGAAAAAAAGAAAGCAGAAATGGACAAGAAGAGAAGCAGAAGTGACCAGACAGGAGACGGTGGGCATGCTCTTGATGGCTAAGGAACTTCTTCGGATAATTCGGCAACACGAACGTATAAATAAACGATTGATGAAAAAGGTTAAACAATTTATTGAAGTTAATGAGTTTAATTTGAGAATAGAATCTTTGCGGGGTGAGGTTGACTGTTTGAACATTCAAAGAGCCAATGCCACCTCCAAAGTATAAACAGTTAACTGACATCCTGTCAAAAAGCGAGAGCAGGTGTCGCTATCTGGGTTAACAGTTAACGAATGGAAAAATGTTGAGGTGTGAAAACCTGCTCGTATATTTTTGCAAAGGTGTTGCTGCATTGTAGTAATGTAGATGCGTAATTGTGGTTAGCACAAAAAGGTCAGACATCCTGTGTTAGCAGATAGGAGGTAAACTTTGTTTGAACTTCTTTGCATATATTTTTGGAGATGTACTCATGTGTATATGCTGTGCTTAATGTGATTGTAACGAGAGGGGCGGGGCCGAGAGCCGTGGAAACAGAGCGAGGCCGGTGAAATAAATGATAATGAGCGACACCTGTGCCACACACCGGTCTCGAGTCCCAAGAAGTAGCTCCAGAAGGATAAAAGGAGGAGTAACGACAGTAAAGGATGAGCGAGGACCAGGCCTGGATTTTATTTTGTGTTTTGGTTTTGTTTGTGCGCGACAGTAGTCCGCGAGGGGCTGTCGTGCTATTTTGTGTTTATTTTATTATTAAAGTTTCTTTGAGTGTTCGCCGGTTCCTGCCTCCTTCTTCCCGACCTACAAACGTTTGTTACAGTGATGATGTAATGGTATCGCAACCCGCTGAAGCAAGGGGCGTGACCAAGTGTTTTGTGTGACTTGCATTTATCCAATAGAGAGTTTTAATAGATGCTTTGCAGGAGAGGAATTTTGTATACGCCCTCTTCTACATAATCCAGTGCTTTATGATTTTGCGAGGCCGAAAACCGGGTGAAGACTATACGCTGTTACTTTCTTGTTATTTGCTTATGAGTTATTGTTTTTAATAAAGCTAAACCATTTGTATATGGTGATTCGATAAACTTTTCTTTAAACAAGTCTCTGAGTAATTTATTAAGAGTAACTCATTATCTGAATTTAGTTCATAAATCTCCAATGCGAGCCTCATAGTGGTAATAACCCTGCTGAGCTGACCAGGACGTTGTGCTGTGGATCCTGAACTTCATATTACACTTCTCATCCATAAATAGGAGGTAAGGGCTGTATTTGTTTATGGCAGCTACCTATGGGGAAAAGATGTGATTATAAGGTTTATTGGCTCTTTACAAGCAGAATTATATAACATGGCGCCCAATGTGGGAGGCTCGAATAATAGAGTAGAAAATTCAAGGATAATAGAAAACATGTAGTAACCCAGAAAGTCCTTGCAGATCACGACCACAATAGTAGTCCAGAAGGACTGTTGTCTTTTTTGCGCGCACAGGCTTAAGTAAAGACCTGAGAAATAAAGACAAAGGGCTCAATAAATTCTCAGAGGAGAACGAGCCCTGTTTGAGTGTAAAGCTAAATCAAGAGCGGATCCGAAAGTGAATTATAATGGGGCAAATGACGATGGTCAGTCTCATCGCTCAAGATCTAGCTGGAAGATTAGACTGGATTAATCCCACACAGTGTAGATGGGGTTCTGGTCAAATTCCGTGGCACGAGATAAGGATGATGGCTTCAGTGGTGAATTTCAGAATATGTGAGGGAGCGGAAATCCCACCCTTTGTCTATTCGAGTAGAGGGGGAAGGGATGGATATCCCAAAGTTAGAGTGTTTGACGAATTCGGGTCAGAAATCAGAAATATACCCACCAGACGTTGGGATGACCTCGAAGAAGTTGATATGGGGGAAGGATTCGAGCGTGGATCCTTAGCTCCCAATTTTATTCCCCGTAGAGAGGGGAATAGAAGCACCCTAGATCCAAGTGCTCCACCGCGGGAAAATCCCGAAAGCCCGGATGATGAGTTTTCATCAGAGAATGAAGAACCGCTTAGGATATATTTCGGCAAAGGCAGAAATGTAATTATCCTTAAGGAAGGGAGGTTGGAAATAGAGGAAGAAGCAAGTGGTTCAGTGAATGCAGCCAACACCGAACTCCGGCACGGAGAGGGGGTGGCAGGTGCCTTTCGAATTCACGCAGGGCAAAGGTTTCAGGATGAGTCAGATCGAATATTAGAGCGCAGAAAGAATCCAATTAGGACAGGCGATGCAGTTTTACAGAAAAAAGGAGGCCCAAATGGAAATCCTGTAATACATGCAATAGGCCATAAAAAGGGTCAGAACGGCGACATAGCGGAAGAACTAACAGCGATTCTCACATTGGACACTTTAATAGACAATATATGTAAGCTGGCCAGAGATAATAAATATCGCGCAGTAGCTATGCCCATTATTTCAGGAGGGAATTTTGGGTTTAATGAAGTCACAATGGGCGCAGCTCTAGTGAATGCATTACTAAGGAAAACAGATCGAACTGACTGTCCTAAAGCATTGATAATTAGTTAAAAAGTATGTATGCAGATGATTGGTGGCATACATTGCAATAGAATTGAGTCTGCATTTACAAATACAATGATTATTAGTAAAGGGACTAATTCACAAATTGTTTTGCCTTTATGTGAATGTTAAAGCTATGAGTGGATACTGTACTGATGTTTTCTGCACGTAACATGTTCAAATATTGTTTGTACTATTGCCTTCACACACCTGTGGGTGCAGCAGCAGGGGGTGAAGGACCAGGGACTGGGGAGACAGGAGAAGCGGCAGGGGATCTAGGATCAAGTCTCTTCATTATCTGTAGGCTCTGTCAAGACAATACTATATGTTAATACAACACGTTGGTAACAATAGTCATAGAGAGATTACATTATACTCTTCATCTGTAAACAATGACAGCATATATGCCTTGTAAATTGGCTTAATTGGAAAACTCACCTGTTTCCGTATCCCCTGCTTCCGCCTCTCCCTGGTCCCTGGGGTGGTTGTACTCTATGACCTGGGCCTCGACCCCCCCCATGTTACTGGTGGTCTCCCGTGGGGTGACGAAGGGCTCGAGGAATCCCAGGATGTGTGAGTACTTCCACTTCTTCACTGACCCTGCTGCTGACCCACTCCTCTTCTCCATCTTCTTCCTCTTCTCCTTCAAGTAGGTGTCCCTGAGGCTTTTCCACTTTTTTCTGCACACGTCCTCTGAATAAACACATTATCTTGTTAGCGAAAAGTAGCTGTAGGGGGGAAATAGTTGTAAAAAACGGCGGGAAGGCCGCGGGTCGATAAACGTGTACGTGACTCAAAAGTGAAATGTGTATTTACAACTTACCAGGTTGCCCAATCTCCTCACCGACACTCTTCCAAGCGAGGTCCTTTTTATTCCTGTCTCTACAGAAATATGAACTTGTGTCATAAATCTCTGGGTGACTGCTCACTGATAATATCAGTCGTTCCTCCATTTAGAATGAGTGACTCCGGGCGGGCCTGCCGCCACAGCAGCAAGCAGGCTCCTGATTGGTTAACGCGGCGCGAATTGACGCCAAAGTTAAAATTTTTCAACTCGGGCGTCAGACGCGTAAATGCACAAAAAGCACCATTCGCGCGAAACGCTCAATTCTCGTAATTCGCGCGTCAATTCGCGTCATTCGCGCGTCTAGGCGAATTCGCGTCTTCCGCGCCGCGCTAAATGCCTCATTCGCGCCGTGAGACCTCCAGACGCGCGTAAACGCGTCTTTACATTGACTTAACATTGAAATCATTCGCGCCAGACGCTCTATTCGCGTTTGGTGTGAACGCAGCATAAGGAATGTGACACCTGTTCCTGTCAGGGCGGCGCGAGCGCCGAGAAGGCTCCGTTTCAGAGACAGAACCGGAGCCAGACATTCAGCCAGAGAGGGAGATTCAGCCAGAGAGGGAAATGAGTCAACCTGTGGAGTTTAATGCATTAAATCAACATTTAGAGGCATTACATTTAGGTACACCAGGGCAGAGAAGACCCATGACTCCCATAAATCAAGCGCGTTCCCCTAGGCAAACAGAAATTAATTCGATAGAATCCAGAGTTACTCTGGAAGAATTAATGAAAAAAGATCAGGAAATTAAGCTTTTGAAAAAGGCCAAGCTGAAAAATACCAGAGTGAAAGGAAAAGTCAGAGAGTTGGTTCGTTATGGTGAACAGATGGAAATATCTGGCGAATCGATAGACTCACATATTTTAGCCGAGTTTGGACTGCACAGAGGTAGGAAATTAGCAAAGACCCTTGAGGGGCTAATACCTACTAATAAATATGAAGTCGAACAGGAACGTTTTGAGGAGAAATGGCGAACAGTAGGCTCCTTAACAGCCTGTCAGGAAAGAGCTATAAAAGGAGTCGAGGGGATCCTGAAACATATTTTTCAGGGAGTAAAAAGAAATGCTCGAGTGGGAGCAAAATAATTTCTCCTTTATGGTCCAGAGACTTCTCCAGAAGAATTAGAAAAAGCTCTAATTCGTTATGACAGGAAAACTGAAATAATTCAGACAGACAGAGAAAAATCGAATAATAAACCCCCACGGCAAAAGGACCCTCCCAGGCGGTCAAGCCGCGAGAGAAAGCCATATAATCGCCATGAACGGGAGACCAGGCCCCCCTTCCGCGCAGAGCGTAGAACAGATGAAAAATGGAAAAAAGGGCCAGAGAGGGCAGAAAGAAACAGCCCTAAAAATGCCTCGCAGACAGAAAGAAGATTTAGGGATCAATCGAGACCTAGAGTAAATCGAAATGATGGTAATAGGGAAAAAAGGGAATTACATAAACCCCGAAAAATGGAGCAAATTGAGCGCTGAAGAAAGGGCACGTATAATAGAAGAAAGGGGTAAAAGCAGGCCTGAGGCTAAAATAGGCAGAGTCAAAATACATGAAAAACAGGAAAGAGCCCCTGCAGAGGCAGAGGAAGTCCAAGTCAGACAGAAGAAAAACAAAAAGAAAGATGCTGAGGTTAAGGAGGAATAGCAGGTTTCGGCTCCCTTTAAAAAGGCCCTATTAAAAACGAAAGAAATTAATCAAAGATTATACAAGACTTATGATGATACTACTTTTATTATTGATACAGGAGCTCAGATAACTGTTATAAAACCCACAGAAAAACACGACGAATTTGTAGAAGTAATTACAGTAGAAGATTTTGACGGTAACTCCAGAAACAAAGATGTTTGGAGGAAAAAGAAAATAAATGTAGTTCATGGGAGTGAAAATCTGCTGTGCCCGGATGATTTAATCAAAATTGGCAGGATAGGAGTTGTTGATCAAAATAAAGAAATAGAAAGGCTAGTAAGAGAATCAGAATTGAGTAATAAAGGGGAGCTGGAAAAAATTCGGAGGAAATATACGAATAGTTATTCAAAAAGCAAGAAGGACTGCGGCAAAGTCCAAGCACAATATGAACATGTTATTCAAGGAGGAATTCCCCCTCCCCAGAGGCAATATAAAATTAACAGCTTAGTAGAAAAGGAAATTGCCGAGACAATCAAGGAGCTGACAGAGCAATGAATTATCAGGAAGCTGCCAAAAGGCGAATTAGCGCCCACGAATGCTCCTTTGCAGGCGGTGCCGAAACAAGACGGTTCATGGAGATTAGTAACTAATTATAATGCCCTGAATAAAGTTACTGTACCGGATAATAGATATTTAATTAACTGCGGTGAAGTGAGTGCAGAAATAGGCAAGGAGAAAAACTGGCTGTCAAAGATTGACTTAGCTAACGGTTTTTGGAGCATCCCTCTGGCGAAGGAGAGTCAATTAAAAACGGCTTTTACTTTTGGAAGTGACCGTTACGTATGGACAAGAATGGCACAAGGGTTGAGAAATGCGCCAAACGAATTTCAGGCTGCCATAAAGAAAATATTATCAGGAATTCTGGTTACAGTATATATTGATGATATACTAATATCGTCGACGAATGAGGCAGAGCACTTGAAATTGCTAGAACAGACTCTAGACAGAATAACTGAGGCTGGTTTAAAACCTAGCCTGAAAAAGATGGAAATTGGAAAACATGAGGTAGATTTCCTAGGATTTAAACTGGGTAAGGACACAAAAGCTCTAACAACGAGTTCCAGAGTGAAGCTTGAGGCTGCGTAGAGAGCGAGCTGCCCAAAGCGTTTCCAGGAGAACAAATAAGCATCGATTTCGTGGGGCCTCTGAGGCCGTGCACGCGCAGAGGAAACTGTTATTTCCTGCTTGCTATTGACAACCATACCAAAGACAAAATGGTCTGGCCCATGAGATCTGCGTTGGAAGAAAACATAGTGGAATGCTTAAAGGAGTGGATTAAATGGTGCGGGAAGATGGGCAGTATTAGAGCGGATAACGCGCATAATATAAGCGGTAAACTAGTGGAAGATTTCTGTAAGGAGAATAAAATAATACTAGTGAAAAGCATAGCCTACAGACCTGAGACTAACGGGATCGCGGAACGCGCCATTAGGTCCGTAAAGGAATGGTTTGGAAAGAATAAAAACCTTGGAGAATGGGATATACTTATTGACAAGTGTTTATTGCATCTCAACAGGTGTAATGCTGTGAACTTGAAGGAAAGGGAAATTGCTGAGAATTTGAAGTTTGAAGTCGGAGACGAAGTCATTATTACCAGAAGAAGGAAGGTAGGCAAGTTCACAGAGGGCTTGGGAGTAATTGATACAGTTAAATCAATAACGGGGTCCAATACGGTCGAGTTACAGAATAATGGTATTCAGAGTAACAAGGACCTGAAGAAATAGGAAATGGAAGCTATTTATAATAGCTATCATAAATCGAAAGGGCTTAATACGGGTGGAGCACGGTAAACATGGATCAAGAGCTTTTTTATGGCTGGAACCGGAGATGGAGAGATTTCTAGGCTTTGACGGAGTAAGTGACAAAGTCGTAGAAACCGCGGTGAGACCATATTGCTGTTTAATATGCAGCCAGTTATGCGCCCTACCAACCCTGTCTTTGTGCGATGAGAAAAAAGATATTGGGGTTGAATGGACGATGTATCGACAAACTCACACTGAAGTTGCAGGCATCCTTATCTGTGCAGATTGCCGACCTGGCCATCCAAAAATTCGGATAGACTCGTACAGAGTGTCCGGGAACTTTGGGGAACGGTGTAATTGTATTTGGAACGGCAACATTTCGTGGGTTTGTTTGATCTGCAAGGCAAAAGAACGGACTTTAATGTCTTCACGGTTGGTTTGGGAGACTTTGAAAGTTCTTAAATCGATGGGATTATTTCAGGACGGAATAATATCCAGGTTTGCTAAGCATCCTTATTTAGGTATGCGAGAACATGAGAGGGCTGCATTTTTGGATGCAAGGGTCCCTATGCTGCTCAGAGACAGAGAGGGACTTAAGGAGAGGGCTCTTTCGGAAAGAGAAGAATTAGTCTGAGAAATAAAAAGGAGAGATCGCGAGAAAGATTTAACCCTAACAGACTTAGAGTCCACAAGATGGCATCTCACTCTCTGGCATGAGCCAATCTTGAAGTGTTTTCCTGAAGTGGACCTGAAACAAGGGTCCCGGGGAAAAATCGCTTGGGTATATGTTAAGCTCGGCGAGCAATGGCAAGTCCGTAGCTGGGGAAACCTAGCTATTGAATTGGCACAGGGAGGCGGATGGGAAAACAGCCCGCCTTATCATAAAGATTACAGAGGGAAGCAGCCGCGTTCTAATATCACGAAAGAAAAGAGGCGATCTATCAGGAAGGAAAAATTTGTGCAGCTAACCGTGTCACTGGCGAACGACTTAGAAAAGTACAGAGTTTGGTGTCCGGCAGATGAGACGTATATAACCGGGGTTCTCTATGATAACAAACAGGTCACAGAGGAACCGAAGGATATTTTCACTGTTATAATGCATTTTAAGATAAATGTATTATCATGTGCGCATCCCGATTATGACTGGATTAGAGGAATACAGGTGGAGTTGCCCGAGAAGTAACCCGAAGTGAAAGTGGTATGGCAGGGTATTTTGAGAAGGTCTAGATGGCTCTTAATTGGGCCTAAGAACTAACCTATGCTTGCAGAAATATGAAAAGAACGCCGTCGCTGGAGAGTATCACGGAAGAGCTTGGAGAAGCGAAGAATATCATCAAAAAATTGAGACGACAGCGACGAGTCTGCAAATGGATGAGTTTGCAGACTCTTATTTGGATCTTATTATTTATAGGAATAATCTTAATTAGGGTAAGCTTTCTGTTAGAATGGGAAATAATGTCAGGTGATATTATTCCAGCCGAAGTTAAAGTGGAGAGACAGAATGTCTCAGGATTTGAATTGTCTGTGTGGTGCACCAAAAAAGAGAAAAGAAACGAAATAGAAAATAAAACAAAGGATTTTTGGAAATGGTTAGATAACCTAAATACAGGAAAAAAATATGTATTACATGGTCAGAACGCCAAAAGTTAAGCTGAAAAGTACAGTAAAAATGAAATACTGGCATAGCAATGAGATAGAAATATTTGAGGAAAATAATTTTATTAAAGAACGAGAGTGTCAGAAACGAGACCGGGATCCAACCGCAGGTGAAAACAAAATCCAAGTTTATTGAAACTGTGATAACAAAAAGGTAAATAAGTCAGCCGGATAGCAAAACCCCAGCAAAAAGTCAGTTCTGATCAGCGTGGAGGTTAGACCAGCCGCAGTCGAGCCCGCGGGGAAGAGAGGGGGCGAACCGGCAATAGAATGCCACCGCTGAATTCCAGGGGTTGTCTCGAGCATGGGCAGAGAGGAATAGGACGAAACTGCCGTGGAGAGACAGGCCTATGAGTAGCGAGAGCCAAGGCTGGGAGCCGACCAAAGTTCTAGGGAGGCAGGAGGGTAGAAAGAGGAGGGTGACAAACACAGGAACACCAGACCGACTAGACTAGAAAAAATAAAAAAAATAAAAAAAACGATTCAGACAAACACAGCATGGACAGAGACGATCTAAGCTGCTGCACAACATGATACGGACTGACACAAGATAGCATTCAAGAGGGCCAGATAAAGGGAAGAATAATGAGGACAAAACGAGGTGCAGGTGAGAAGGGAGAATTAGCTAACAGGGATAACGAGAGGGGCGGGGTGAACACCAGGATGACAGCAGAGCACATGGCAAGCCGTCAAAACAAAAGGCCATGTGCTCCATGATAACAAAGCCCAAGTAGACCCCCAACAAAAAACCCCCGAAATAGTGCGGAGAGGGGAATAAACTATGAATATTTCTTAGGACCAACATACAGGACTAGTTTAAATGGAGAATTAGGGGGATGTTGGATATTTCATTCGAGTAAGAATTTCAACCCGTGGAAATTAGGCCAATATAAATATAAAGGAACAATGAAAAGAAGTAAAAGAGATAAAAAGCAAGAAAAAATAAAAAGTGCGGAATTAATAAAACGAAATGTAGAAGAATGGATAATAAATAGCAGAATATTAAACCCAGAGGGCAAGTATACTTTGTTAACAACAACTAGAGACTGGTTAGTAGGCTCGCGAAAAACAGGTTATGCAGAACTGGAGACCAGATCTGAATCTGGAACAAGCCTAGAATTAAATAAAACAGTTCCGTGGATATGGACAAAGAGAATGGCTTTACCCGAAGATTCAATTAATTTTAAAATCGGTTATTGGGAAATAGATAGCATGAAATGGGAAACAGATGTGTATTTAATAAAAATGCTACTAAACTAAACGAAGCCTCAAAAACGGAAAATGAGATCAAAGATTATTATGAAAATAAAGTCAAACAAATGGACAAATGTGTCAGGAAAGAAATAAGTAAAAAGAATCACGGGCAAAAATATAAATATACGAAAAAGGACAATGGTGATTTTTCTTATGCTAATTTCTGTGACAAAGACGGAGAAAAAATGGATTGTGATGATTTTCTTAACGGGACAGACCCGTTTACAGGAAATAAAACAAGCGAAAACTTAAGCATAAAAAGAAAGTTACATTTAAAAAGATTAAACCTTTACAGAAAAAGAGACAAGGAAGGCGTATTTAGAAGTAATTTGATTTTCCTTGACGATGGCGTCTTTGGATTAACAGGAAATGAATGTGGTGCTTATATCGAAAAATGCTCTGAAGGGCACGATTATCTCACAATAAATCAAATCGCAGCAGTTTTATGTTATTGGAGCAAGGGAATAGTTCCTCTCCCTTGGACATTTAAGAAGAGTAAACTGGCGAATAGATATGAGATGAGTTACGGAGCCGGAGGAGTAGTGAGAATAGTGGATAAAAATCAAAAATGGAAATTATTCCATGGGCCTGCTTATATTGCAATTAATAGCATGTTGAGGTACAGGGTCCCTAAAGGAGGTAACAATGTGCCTCTGACGAAACTAGATGCAATAGCAATGGATGATTTATCATTGACTATTGATAGAAAAGACTGGAAGGAAAATTGGTGTAAAGGTAAGGATAAAAACTATTATTTGGGTTTAAACTGGTTGAAAAATGATCTCTGTAATAACAGTACACAAATTAAAGGCCAAAAGGTTCTTGGTGGACCACGATGGTTCGAAAGCCCAGGGGAATTCATTGAACAAGGTATATCAGGAATAAAAACGGCAGCGAAAGCTGTTTTTAATTTCGTCACAACAGACATGTGGACTGGGTTGGTTAACTTCCTGGTTAGTACCGGCTGGTATATTCTTTACGGGGGGTTAATAATATTAGGCTTAGTGTTATTGTTTATTGTAGTGAAGTGTTTCTGTGCATCTGTAGGACAACGAATGTTATCCCGGAAAGAGAATAAAAGAGACAAGTTAGATATTCTGAAAAAACTAATAGATTTTCAAGCTAAGGGGCACAGACGTTTCAGAGGAAGAACAAAGAGCATAACAGTCGCAAGCAAAAGTACAACTGTCTTACAGCAAAAGTATTACCTTTGCTGTAAGACAGTTACAGAAAAGGAAACAGGAGGAGTTAGGCCGTTAGAAGAGTAAGGAGAAAAGTTCACGAGACGAGAGCACGGACTCACTTGCGACTGGAGACTAAGAAGGATTTGGGTAATTGAGGGATATAATTTTGAAAACAATTACCATTTAAACCAATTGCTGCTAAAAAAGTCCAACAGAGATCAAAATTGATAACGATAGAATGGCATCCAATGATTCAATAAGAGGGACACCAAACGAAACTAACGGGCAGCCTGACGAGAATTCGACAGGTTCATCAGATGAACTGCTTCAGGTTAGTGGGGAAATTGGAGCTTTTATCTTATGGATGATCCTTCAAGGTTTAAACAAAAATCTCTGGTGGCACCTTCTACTTTGTTGCCTACAAATTGGTAGGATCATAATAATGAAGAAATTGAGACAAATAATTCTAGTGTGCTCTCTGATGATGGTGTCAGAGGGTTGGCAAAATTTACTAGAAGCAAGGGGGGCTTTAGTCCTATTTTTATCGAGCTTAGGTAAAATAATTGTTGATATTGCTACTATAATGATAAAAAAGAATGAATTAGTCTATTGGGGGGAACTAGTTATTATTGTAACTATTGTATTATTGCATTATATCTGATTGGAATATTAATGTTTCGATATGGAAAAGAGGCTAACTTATGGATTTTGATTGGCCTTATGACATTGACTGTTTTTATGTTGGGATTTTTCCTAAGTAATGACAACATAGTGTTCCTAGGTATTCTCATACTAATGAATAGATGGGATAAAATGAAGAGAGCCCTCAAGAAGTGCAGGAAATGTTTTGGACAAATTGCCATAGTTAATTCCGATTCCATATCTGCATGATTTACAGATGGTTATTTTCAGGCGTGGAACGGATGAAACAAGAAAGTGTGGAGGATGATTTCTTATATAGGTGGAAACATCACAAAAGTAATCAGTATTGTATGGAAATTGTAAGTAAGGCACCGAGAATTGTATTTCAAATTATTGAATTAAGACAAATGAGAGCAACTGGTGTTGGAAATGATGAAGATGAAGTTATAAAAGATGAAATATGTAATACAGGTAAATATAGTCTTTCTTATTTTTATGATTGTCACCTTTTCCACATTAATTTAATTGCACTCATGCCACCTCTGAGCCTCATTGAATGTCTGAAAATGTACCTACAAGCCACTTTTGTGTTCTTCTATGCCACCTTTGATCGTAAAAAATGTCATTTTCATTAACACTAATTTCATGATTGGTAACTTATTTGTCTTATTTTACTTCTGATTATATTGTTTTAAATAGGAAGGTAGGATGGTTTTGAAAATGAGGCGTTGTAGTGTAAAGAAATTGTTAGAGTATTTTTCCAGAGGAATCATGATGATGCCATTGCAATGGTACAAAAGGAAACATGCCCCGGTAAATCACTTCACCTCATATTAGGAAGGCTAATTTTTATCAGAATTTTTGATTATTGATCAGAAGGTGTACTCCTTAATTTTTTTTAATTAGGAGGACAAGCGCTCTTGATTACAAGAAGAAAAAACATGCTCCTTAACCTGGCGTGTGTGACAGTATGGCTGAGGAAAATGGGGATGTGGAAGAGGAAAAAACAAAATTCAGTCAAAAGATTTGTTTGCTTTCACCCTGACTACTACATCAATTATTACAACTTTTGTTTAAAGAATAATCACACAATACTCTATTTCTTCCATGTTTTAATTTTAAATTGTAAATCCCCTTTGTTTGCCAAAAAATAAAGTTTAACTCTTTAAAATAAAGAGTTTACTGTGGGAGTACTACACTCAACCAACACCAGGGAAGGCAGTTTTTGTCAGAGCCCTTGTTATTCTTAATTTTGACATTCATTTTCATTTTTACACCAGACATATATATCGGTTCAAAATATCGGTTATCGGTCTACTTGATCTGTAATAATCGGTATCGGCATCGGCCTTGAAAAACACATATCAGTCGACCCCTAGATAGGATGTGTTAAAATGCTTGAGAGTTTGTATTTAAAACTGATGAATGAGTAGCTTGTTGGGCCTGATGCTATCAGTTTTGTATTTAAATTCTGAAGGAATTGAAACACATCATACATATCAATTTGTTATTTTGAGGTTTTATACAGAATATCCTGTATATGAGTTAAAATCGAGTTGCTAATGTTCTGTATTTAATGCTCTTACTACTAGAATTATTTTTTTTATAAACGCTTGTTAAGCACGCACTGCCTATGTGTTTAGCACTTAAAATTGATTAATGAACTGTTTACTGTGCATGATGCTTCCAGTTTTGTCTTTAAATTCGGAAGGAATTGAAACGTTCTATATGTTAAATGAATTTTGTCAATGTTGGGTACAGAATATCCAGTATGAGTTATAAAAGCTGAATTGAAAATGTTCTGAACTTTTATACTGATACTGAATTTTGTCATGATTAAAAAATTGTGAAACGTGCACTGCCTCTGTTTTGTATATCAGGATTTAAATTTCAATAATACTAGGACATAAGGTACATTTCTGTCACTAGGAGTGAATAAATGTTCTTTTAGAGGTACAAACAATGTACCATGGTCAATGGGTACATGTGTTTTTTAACCCCCCCACCCAAAACAGCTTTAGGGTTTTAACAAGTGGAGCGACAACGCATTTGTACTCTTAGGTACATTCCTGTACCTTGTTTTTCTGTGTGTATTTTGTTGAAGTCATATTTTAAATAGTTTTGTATTTGTATATATAATATATATTATATATATATAATTTTTTTTTTAAATTCAGCTACCATCAGAGCTGTTCAGACATATTCTTCTAGATGCTGTCTATAAAGAAGGAGATGGAGCCTTTCTCTGTCACTAGTGTGACAGTTTTCATGTTTTATGGCATCAGTTTTTGAAGAAAAGCTCACTTTGCTGGCGGGACAGTATGTATATTTAGTATTTATTAACTGAACAAACCATTGCAGAGTACACGCGTCGGTTTTTAAAAAATATTTAGAAAGTTTATTCCACTAATTCAGAGATTTTTTTTTCTTGTGTAGGTATCGTTGACGAAGACAGAGAATACAGAGTGGAGTTTGAGCTCACCAGGTGTGATGGCTGTAGATGCATCTACAAAAACACTACTGGATACTGTGGCCATGGAAAGAAGGGGGTATTCACGTGGTTATTCAGAACAAGAGTTTGCTTGCTTCAGTTCTATGGACTGCTACTAGCATGAATGAATGAGTTTTTATTTTATTTAATTTTTTTAACTTGAATTGGCAACTGAAACTGAAAGCTAAATAAATGTTGTATAAAGCTGTGTCTGTTTGCTAAATTGGTTAATGTCACTTAACAGAAGGTTACTAGACTAATTTTATAATTTAGCGGTTTTTGTCAACTATGTTTTTCTCTATCAGGCAAAACATTGTTTTTAAGGGTAAAACTTTACAATAAGGTTTCATTTTGTTGACATTGAGTTTGTAATTAACTAACTAACACCACATTAATATAGAGTAAAGAATTTGTTATAGGATTTATTAAGCTTGTTAGTATTAGTTACTAAAAATACAGCGGTTCGTTGTTAGTTAACTTCAAGAGCGGTGCTTTAAAATACATGTTAACAAAGGATCAAATTTTGACTTACTTTACTTAAGAACCGTATGTGAGACTAAACCGTGTTAAGAGATGTTTGTAGTCCTCAAAAACATTATTGTTTGTAATTTGTTTTTGATTATTGATATAAACCTAAGGACCCTAAATTGCAGGTTGGTGATGACGTCAGTACACCGCGCCAGACAGAAGTTCCGAAGGTGACTTTCGAAAAGTAATTTAAAATAACTATTCTTAGACTATCATTACCGCTGTTTTACCTCGGAAGGGAATTTTTTTTAGGATCGAGAAATAATTTTAATTTTTATTTTTAAAAATATGTTCTAATCTTTTTTTTTAAGTTTGCGTTTTTTTTATGGATATTTTATGTTGAATTTAGTTGGTTCTTTTCCATCTAGTAGGCCTTTAACCGCGGATTAAGAGTACCTCGGCTCACCTTTAGCGGAACCAGCCGCTTTCTCGAAAACATTTGGAATGCCCCTACCTTTCGTTCACCCATATGCATGGGAGAAAGGGATGAGGAGAACATTTTGGGACAACACCCTACCCTTTTGGAACACAATTGCTCCAAGCTGCACCTACCCTACTAGAGAGAATTGGTAAAAAGCACAAGCATACGGAATTTTTGTTTAGCGTGTACAGTGCATCTCAAAAAATTTAGAATAATCATGTACGTAATTTAGAATTTCCACTAAAATCGTGAGAAACTGTGTCCCGCACTTAAATAAATTCAATGCAGACAGACTGAAGTAGTTTAAGTCTTTGTTTTTTTTTATTGTGATGATTTTGGCTCACATTTACCAAAAACCCACCAATTCACTATCTCAACAAATTAGAATCCTTCATAAAACCAATAAAAAAAAACATTTTTAGTGAATTGTTGGCCTTCTGGAAAGTATGTTCATTTACTGTACATGTACTCAATACTAGGTAGGGGCTCCTTTTGCTTTAATTACTGCCTCAATTCGGCGTGGCATGGAAATTATCAGTTTGTGGCACTGCTGAGGTGGAATGAAAGCCCAGGTTTCTTTGACAGTGGCCATCAGCTCATCTGCATTTTTTGGTCTCTCTTTTCTAATTTTCCTCTTGACAATACCCCATAGATTCTGTATGGGGTTCAGCTCTGGTGAGTTTGCTGGCCAGTCAAGAACACCAACACCATGGTCATTTAACCAACCTTTTTGTGCTTTTGGCAGTGTGGGCAGGTGTCAAGTCCTGCTGGAAAATGAAATCAGCATCTTCAAAAAGCTGGTCAGCAGAAGAAACAAAATTTCTTGGTAAACGGGTGCAGTGATGTTGGTTTTCAAAAAACACAATGGACCAACACCAGCAGATGACAACGCACCCCAAATCATCACAGACTGTGGAAAATAAACACTGGACTTCAAGCAACTTTGGTTATGAGCTTCTCCACCCTTCCTCCATACTCCAGGACCTTGGTTTCCAAATGAAATAAAAAAACTTGCTCTCATCTGAAAAGAGAAATTTGGACCACTGGGCAACAGTCCAGTTCTTCCTTCTCCTTAGCCCAGGTAAGACGCCTTTGACGTTGTCTGTGGTTCAGGAGTGGCTTAACAAGAGGAATACGACAACTGTAGCCAATTCCTTGACACATCTGTGTGTGGTGGCTCTTGATGCCTTGACCCCAGCCTCAGTCCATTCTTGTGAAGTTCACTCAAATTCTTGACTCGATTTTGCGTGACAATCCTCATAAGGCTACGGTTCTCTCGGTTGGTTGTGAATCTTTTTCTTCCACACTTTTTCCTTACACTTAACTTTCTGTTAACATGCTTGGATACCGCACTCTGTGAACAGCCAGCTTCTTTACAATGAATGTTTGTGGCTTACCCTCCATTGAGGGTGTCAATGATTGTCTTCTGGACAACGGTCAGACAGCAGTCTTCCCTATGATTGTGTAGCCTAGTGAAACAAACTGAGAGATCATTTTGAAGGCTCAGGAAACCTTTTTAGGTGTTTTGAGTTGATTAGCTGATGGCATGTCACCATATTCTAATTTGCTGAATTGGTGGGTTTTTGTTAAATGCGAGCCCAAAATCATCACAATTGAAAGAAACAAAGACTTAAACTACTTCAGTTTGTGTGCATTTAATTTATTTAATACACAAGTTTCACAATTTGAGTTGAATTACTGAAATAAATGAACTTTTCCACGACATTCTAATTTATTGAGATGCACCTGTGCTGGATGGAGTCGAAATAGTCTTGGTTATTGGAATCGCAATCTGCCCGTGCTTGTCACCATCCGGCCCGCACCACACCCTACACGTAAATATTATTCCACCCATTACATCAAATATTAGCGATTCACCAGCGTGTACCCGCCTGCATGCAGGACTCTGGCTTCCCCATTGTGGACAACATAATAAACATCTCTGGCCCCAGAGAGTGATTGTAAATTAAGTTTACATTAAATATGTTTGAAATTTCATTCTGCATCTTCTGAGATTTCATTTTAATCCTTCTCATAAAGTCACTGAATTAACCATTAACTTTTCACCTGATTGCGTTGCCCTTGAGAGCATTGTTGAGAGAACAAGAATATATTGGAAACATGCTACCACCTACCTGACTCTGCCTGAGAAGTAAGGCAAAAATCACTTACCCGAGAGGATTTTATTTTATAGCTCTGAAATATATGATAGTACTCTTGAAAACAATCGTTGGGTAAGACTTTATTTTAAGGTGGCCTTGTTAAACATGTTGCATGTACTTACTATTAAAATAACAATAAATTATGCATAATTACATGCAAGTAACCTAAACCAATCCCTAATCCTAACCCAAGGCATATAGTAGCCACCTTAGTTAATATTACTCAGTACTTAAATGTATAATTACACTGTAACAGACACCTTAAAACAAAGTGTAACCCAATCTTTTAATGTATATTTTGAATAAAATATATTAATGATTAAAGAAAGAAAAAATTAATAGCTATAATATGGACTATTGTAAATGCTCTGTGATACTCAGATACTGTGATTTCCTTCTCACATTGCTGATTTCACCATTAACTCTTCATCTGAATAGTGTATGTTGCTGTATATGGTATCATTGTAACCCTTGACCATCAAAACATAGGGGTAGACATCACATTTTCTGTGTTATCATGTTTGGTTCAGGAGCTATGACACAAAATACATAATTTGGTTATGGGAAAGTAAAATGATCGCCATGGCAACCCTGAGGTGTTTTTTTGCGATGGCTCAATTTCTGAAAATGTTTAGGGCTGCAAACTATACAAGTGTACCAAGTTTAATGCTTTTATGAAAAAGTGAACATTATTTTCACATATCACCTGGACTACAGTACTTCTTGAGCCAAAGTTGTTCATAATGAGGAAATTGAACATGATTTCATGATTTTGACGTTTTTGATCGCTGTAGTGCCCCCCTATTGGCCAATTGGAGTTTTTTTGCTGTGTCCGAAAGCTGAAAAATGCTGCCTTTGGAGAATGCATTCCAAGGTAGGAAGGCATCAGGTATGTCCGAATCCAGTGTTAGCTTAAATTCCTGTTTCCTGAGATACCTTCATCTGATGGATTTTTGAAGGCAGCATAGATGTATCCTTAGCTGCCTTTGATATCCCACAATCCTGTGTGTTCTACTCTGTGACAGCTTAACAAGCTTAGCATAAAAATGGCGCCTAAAAGTTCGGTTGGTGATCAGTTTGTGTGCAAATGTATATTTTTGTCCAACGTTTTCCACTTTTAACATAAAATGTTAAACTGAGACAAACTGAACAAGTTTCCACAAATGGAATGATTAAAGTCGTCCTTCTGAACTTTTGTGTGTGTGTGTGTGTGCGCAGAGTTTACAGACATATCAGTACTGATGACTGGAACAGGTTGGCAAGTTGGTTAAGACAAAGCCCATAAGGAGAACACGTGTCATTTGTACATTTTATTTACAACCATGATCTGGCATCATGATGTTAATTAAAAATTTAAAATCTTAAAAATCTTAAAACAAAAGACAGAGGTAAAACTTTCCATGTTCTTTATGGTCTCATCTTCTCATGAAGTTCTTCTCCAGAGCAGCAGGGGTCCTCTGAATAGAGTGAATGTTTCTCTTCACACGGTCTTCCAGAGAGGAGGTGGCAGCACTCTCTAGTTTCATGTCACTGTAAACAGATATACAAATTAATTAGTGAACAATTTATTATTATCGAAATCATTTTATGGCAGACCAAACACAAGAACATAATTTCCAGCAGAACTTAGTGCTAAGTGCTTTGCCAATGTGCACATTTATTTTAGGTCAATTTAAATACTGACTGTATGAAGCCAGCATGATGGTCCTGTTTGGCATTGTCTCTGACTTTCTCCTGTTCCTCTTGTCGCTTGTACCTCTGCACATTATTTTGCCTTTCCACTTTTCTTTCATGGGCAAAATCCATCATTTCCTTTCTCTTCTTTTCCAACTCTTCAGCTGAGAGGTGCCTGAGAGAGGGGGGAAATGTAGTTACATTCTATGTACTATGCATTTCACAAAACTGAATGTCTTCTACAGTAAAACAAATGAATCAAATGTATTCATGCCAAAGTTTTTAAATAAGAAACTCATGTTCAGAGTAATTGATATAGATAAGAAAAAAAAACATTCATGCTTGCTATATGTGGTAGATTAATTGATCAACTCGTGAACATATCGTACTTGCTGTAATTAGTGTATTGTCTTTGATTGCTGTCTCTGTGTCTTGATGGGCTGGGGGCTTTGGTTTTAGGTCTCTGCTCTGTCACTCTAAAGGAGTGATTGTCCCTGTCTGTTTTATGAGACAATGGGGACAGACTCCTGTCTCTTGAACCGTGATCTGTGTGGTTAGATACTGAAGATCTGTTTGCTGGTAACTGAAACGGTTAAGGAATAAATCAGGTACAATAATTACACAAATTTAAGATGGCAAAATCATATTTGATAACAATTACCAGATCAGTGTTAAACAGTGGTGTGGATGTCATAAGTGAAAATAAATGAATTGGTAATGCAGATCCAGTAACTACTTTAATCATCCATTACAGAGGTCAGCATGAATGATTATGGCTAGAGCCCAACCGATATGGGTTTTTTTTGGGTGGCCGATACCGATATTAGGGAGTAAAAAAGACAGATACCGAAATATCGGTCAATATTCTTTATGTGTAGGCTATATTATAGTACAGTAGTGTTGGGCGATATGGTCATTTTTCAAATCGTCATATCGCCAGTCCATGAGATCGCCGATAGACGATATTATCGTGCATGGGTGGGTGGGGGCAAGAGAGACTTCCCTGTACTTGTCATAGGCTATTTCATAAATATTTGGTGTTTTAAACTGCGCGCGCGAGAGAGAAGGAGCCTATGGAAGCACCACAAATCTAAATAATATACTTTTAAACATACTCATAAACTAACATGTTAAATACAAAAATATTTCAAACAGCTAGTTCATATATATTCGGATACAACAGTCAAACATCGCTATTAGGACCGCGCATCCTGTGACAAGTTTGCCGCATCGACGCACGGAAGGTCTGCTAAATCAGTCAACGGTGAAAATCAAAAGATTTATTTTAAAGACCAGCAGTTTAACACTAAATATTGGACATAAACGAAAACGTTAAATATAAAGTATTTAAGACAGGTAAGTTAATATATTTGGAGTAAATTTAAATTAAACAGATACATCAGTCATACAGCTCTACGGCCGATGGATAGCCCGATGCACCACCAGAAACAAGATTGAGATTCGTTCTAACATAACTGTGGCATTAAACTCAGTTATATAGGGCTGGGCAAAAAAATTGATTTTCCGATTAATCATTTTTTTAAATGACGTCGATCTTTTCCAATATTTATTTCAGCACACATTTAAAACAGGATCTGATTAACGTGAATCTTATCATTAGTCTTCTCCACTAGATGTCACCCTTATTTACCTTGCGCGCAGGGTTTGAAATGAACTTTTTCACTCACCAGCCAATTTGGCTGCTAAATTGTAAGTTACCGGCAATCATAATCTACTAGCCAAAGAAGTATTTTTTTTTTTTTTTTTTTTTTTCTTTTTTTTTAACAAATAAATAATGAAAAATAGGCCGGAGGTAAGCCAACAGCTTGAAGCTGTCCACACTGGATGCGACAAAGTGACCATTGCAAATCATTTGTACTCGTGGCAAACCCCCCAGTAGGCTACGGAATAAATGAAACTAAAACAAGGCATCAGTTTACTGTCGGGGATTTGTCGCGCTGTGCTGCGCCACATCCAGTGTAGGCCGCATCACAGATTATAATGGGTTCTATGGTATTTTGTCGCATCTGGTATAGACGCGGTGCGAGTCTTCAGGCATTTTTTTACTTTTCGTTATTGCTTCAATGCAAAAGAAACCAGTGCGCCCACCACGCCATTATTTTTTTTGCGTAGTGACGGGTACAGGGCTGGAATGGGGTTAAAATTCGGCCCTGGACAAATCCAGGTACTAGAGAACAATCGAAAAGTATCCTGCCAAATTGGCTAGTGATTTGACAGCGTTACCCGACACAGCTGATTTACCACAGTTGGCGGGTGTTAATTTCAAAACCCTGGCTTTGCGCTATGTTACAACAGAAATCCTGTCATTCATTTAGCGCTTATCATGGCCATGTGCGTGATTCGCAATTCTCAGGTGAAATGCTATAGTAATACTATAAACCTGCGGAAGCATCTGATATCACGCATAAAGCGCCATGATTTCCGCAATGAATGAATAGTGGATGGCGCGGCGCACTGTTTTGTTTACTACACACACGTACTAAAGCGCGGATGACGCTCGCGGTGTTTTCAGCTTCTGCCGGCTCACTATATGATGATATGAACACGAATGTAATCTCCAGCTGCTCTGAGAGTCACTTAATTAGCATTTACCGTTTCATTTGAGAAAACTACAGTCATATCACATACACAGCAGCTGGAAGTTCTTCACGGCAACCCGTCAAAATAAACGTTTAATGTTCTACTGTCAGAATATATTACTATTTAAGACTCAATGCTACTACTGCTAAAAAATATTAATAAATCTTTATTTTTAAAAAGTAATAATCACATCGGTTTTCTTTAACTTTAACAGTAAACCTCTGTTGTGCAGACTTTTGTTCGCCAAAAAATAAAAGGGTTTAATTTTAATTTTATTAGGATAAATTAAATTAATGTTTTATGCCTTTATCTGATTACCAGAAAAATTAAGAATATTTTATAGGGCCCTATTATTGTTTTAAAAAGGACCCTATACAAAAAAAAAAATTGTTTAAAATACAGGCATGTGGTTCTTATTTTCTTTTTATTAATTCACCATTTGTTAACTGATGTTTACTGTTAATTTTTTTTAGAAATATAAATAGCATTTGTATTAAAATTATATTCACTGAATGTAATAAAAAAAAAAAAGAGAATCTAATCGAATCGAGAGCTTGCGTATCGAAATCGAATCGGGACATCTGAATCGATACCCAGCCCTACTCAGTTAGTGAGGGCTCAGTTACAATATTGCACATATATAGGCCGTGCAGATTACTTGTTAAAGTGCAACGAAATACCTTATATCAGCAGACGATGTACGTCTGTGTTTGGAGACTCCTTCACTGGCTACAGGCTCCTCATTTGCACACGTGTGTGTGTGAAATACAGTCCTGGATGAAAAACTGGGGTAATTTGATAATAATAACTGGATTATAGTGGGCCGCCTAATAATAATAATTAGGGCCCAAGCCAGAAAGGCGCAGGGCCCTATTGATCCCCTAAGGATTATTAGGGCCCAAGCCAGAAAGGCGCAGGGCCCTATTGATCTCCTAAGGATTATTAGGGCCCAACAGAAAGGTGCGAGGGCCCTATTGTATCTGCTCCGTTTATTATTAGGGCCCAAGCCAGAAAGGTGCAGGGCCCTATTGATCCCCTAAGGATTATTATTATTAAACTTGGGGCTTTTTGGGGGCCTTAACATACTCAAAAACTCTTGAAAATTTGCACACGCATTGGAACCTGCGGCCATTAGGACGCCGCAGAGGCTGGGACCTAGGCGTGGTAGAGGGGCTCTACGGCACCCCCTGGAACACAGTCGGAAAACTTGATGTATAGCTCAAACACCTCCCCCCCCCCCCTTACTTTGCACGTATTCATATGAAACTCAGTACACATATAGAACTCATTGAGCCGAACAACTTTCACACGGCATGTCACAGCCTCCGCCCAACAGGAAGTTGGCTATTTAAGGCTGTTTAAAAAGCGCATGCTCTTTCATATCGGCGACCTATTCGACATTATATCAGTGACAGGTTCATATCGGCCGATAATATCCGCAAAACGATATATCGGTCAGGCTCTAATTATGGCAATGCCGAAGCTTGCGCGGCCATATGCAAAGGAACATTATTTATATTAAAATTAAATAAAATGTTTAATAAAATACAAAGAACACAGCCAGCAGGATAGCCAGAGAGAAAATTACTTGAAGTCCATAGCCTGATTTGTGATGTCTATTAGAGGTTGAGACATCTGATCGTTTCTCTTTTGACCTGGTTGGCAAAACAGACACATATAGACATATTGTTAAAGAACTTATTTAAATGAGGTACGCTGTCTCTCAAACAAGGAGCAAAGTGAGATTTATGCCAGCAAATTAATAATTTTTTTACCTATTCTTTGTGCCATCCTCATTGCAACTTGAACTCCTCTTTCTGTGCTTTTTCTCCTTCCTCCTCTCTTTCTCCTCTCTTTTCTTCTTTTTTTGTTTCCTCTTTTCCTTTTCAAGATTGTGACGCAACTATGTTGAGAAAAAAAAATGAGAATGCCTTTTTTTTTTTACATTCCAATTTAACTCCTGAATTTTAACTGAGGTAACAAACAACATGCATTATTCTAAGTAAAATTTGATTTTAAGTAAAATTTTTTGGCAGAATTTATTTCTTTACAAAGAAAAGTTCATTGAGAGACAAAGTGTTTCAGAAAGTCTAACATGATATTTAGTAAACTGACCTTCATTTTGTGGACCAGAGCAAAATACTAGTTTCCAAGAACGTCATTAACCTTGGATTGCAATTAGGCAAATTTATATTTCTGTCAAATAAATTTCTAATGCAACTTCCTGTGAGGTAAGACCAATTAATTTTGAAGTGAAGGTAACATTTTGAAGTGAAGCACTAAACATACCACAAAATATCATGCAATGTACGCTACTCACCATCTTTTGGATTTCTTTCATTTTAACAGGATTTGTAAGAACCCCTCTCTTCTTCTCCTCTTCACGTTTGCTGAAAATGAAATAGGGATTACACTTACTCTAAACATTTTATCTTACAAGAACTTTGAAGGAAAGTTCCCAGATCCAGATAAATATAAATTAAGATCAATCTACATTATTTGTGGCATAAAGTTGATTACCACAAAAATAGTATTGACTCATCACTTGTATTTTATAAAAACAATTGTTTAACCTACTTAATAGGGGTGTATTGGTACACAAATTTTACTGAAAATTTTCGGTATAGGTCTTTTGGTTCGGCATGCATGTGTACCAAATTAATGCAGCGTTGTTTTAACAACTGCACATGTGGATCATACAGATGGAGTGCAAAAAAAAAAAAGAAAAGCCTTTTTATTAGGGCTGCACAATTTACCATAATTTAATTGTTGCGATACTGACCCGCTGGTTATTTCTGCTCAAAACACTAGCCTCTACTAGCTTTCATGTTTAGGGCTAAAAGATGTTAAGAGTTTAAATCCCCCAATCAGAGCTTTTCTCTTAAGGTGGAAGTGAAGCAGTCAGTCAAGTTCACAGTAGTACTGATATTCCACTGTAATTAAAATATATATAAACTAGGGGTGTGTGTTATTGAGAAAAAAATGATATCTCTATATTTTCTGGAATTTTATCGATAATAATTAACATAGTTTGCGAGTGTGTTATTGTGCTGACATCTAAGTACTAACCCGTGGCCCGCTGACTCCTATGTTTTTGAATATGCTTCGGATGCTGGTGTGGTGGTTAGTTTGCACCGCAGTGATAGAAAGTAGCGAATCTTTTTCAATTAGGGGGTAAATAGATTTGTACCTGTATGGGCTATTTTAACCGTTAGAAGCCTTTTTTTCTGTGTGGCCATCTTTTTGAGTCAATTCTTACATTGTAATCCAGGTGGTTAGAAGACTTTGGCTTTATTAAAACCAGGCAAATGAAATCAGATTCACAAAAGTGTATCGTTGCACTGGGGGCGAGGAACCACAGGAAGCTGCATCGGAAGTGGCATTTAGATGTATTACAACACCGTTTAATGCAGCTCAGAGGACAGGAATGATTTAACCTCAGTTACAAAGATGCATAAAGTAATGGTTTCTTGCTATTTGAAAGGATTTTTAAAAAATCATTAAAACTGTTGTTCATTCATGAACGAAATTCATGGTTGTTTGAAACGCGAAACGTGCTTGGTTGTTTGGAATTATTTTGTAGGCGAAATAGATCAAAAAACATGCAAAGATAGTGTCTAAACGTACGTCTCTTACTATTATTGTTTATTGAACTGTTGTCTAAAATCAATTCACATTTTGTAAATCATGCTTATTTTTGGAGACAAAACCCATCTCTCTCGCGTATATTAATATATGAAATATATATATTTTCAGTGAAAGAACGCACTCTAAATGTGCATGCACACTAGTCTAATCCACTAGACTTCATCACTTAATGTATGCATGCACTCTGTAGGTGTTTTATTTGTTTTTTGTTTTTTTCGACATACTCGATAATGTCAAATCATATATTGTTAAAACAACAATTATGATATTATTGTAGATGATATATATCGCACACCCCTAATATAAACACGATTAATGTAACCTATTTGAAGAAAAAAGATGTTTGTTATAGCTTTTGGAGCAAGGGCACCTCCATCTTGCAGTACCACCGCGTGTGACGTCACAGGGTTTGTTCGCTCCGTTGGCCAGTGAAGTAATATAAGCATTTCTTTACTTTTTGAACACACAAATGTTATTTTAACACACAAATGTTTTTGGTTTTCATATCGAATATCCAACATATTGTCTACACTGTCTACAACACGAAGTTTTGATCGTGTTATCCCAAACATTGTTTTCGTAATGTAGGCGCACTGATGTAACAAACGCTTCCATAACAATATTGTTCATGTTTCATCTTTTTATTCAAGACATTTCCGACATATTTTTGCACGACTAGAAATCAGTGGTTGAGTTGTATTTACAAAACTGTTCCAGAAAAGTTTAACCCAAATATCCAGATATGTGCAGCACATTTTATGGATGACTGTTTCCTGACCCTGGAAGAGTAGACTACAATACCGGCTGTTCTGACTTACAGGCGTACATTTTAGTAAGTACATTTTCATATTTAAAGAATTTGCCACTGATGATTCAAACACGCATTTTGAGCAGTGTAGAGTAGCACTTGTTTTTTGTTGTTTCTCCGATCACAAATGCAGCCATGGTTTTATGTTTATGCGGCGCGATGAAACGCAACGCGTAAAAAGACAGTACAAGTCATTATAATCCGTAACTATGTCCCCACTGGATGCAACAAATGACTCGTTTATAATGGGTTTTAATGTTTTTTTCTCGTCGCTCCGACACGTCATCACGCCTTGTAAGGGTCGTACATTCCGCACACGCTTTGAGATTATTCGCCACAATCACAATGCACTGGATAGCTGGCCAATCAGAGTACACCTTGCTTTTCAGACTGAGCTTTGTAAAAATCGACGCGTTTCAGAAAGGCGGGGCATAGAAGAGAACCAATAATGTACAGTATGTGGAAAATAATGTGTTTTTTGAACCTTAAACTGCATAAACATTTCATTACAGCAAATACTCCAAATAATGTTCTTTTTAGCAACATCATATGACCCCTTTAATACCCAGGAATCCCTACATTAAACAAATAACCATTTAAATGCTTAGGATGTTTGCATTGTAAGAACGCACAAGGATACTTCAGATATAAAGATGCTGACTCGTTAGGTGATGTTTTCTCATTAAAATCATACGATTTTCTATTAATTCAGTAGAAAGTATGGGAATACTAGGGAATACCACTATGGTGGCATAGTGGCTTCACTTTTATGACATCATGAGCAATCCAGTTTTCTATTATAGATCAGTGGTTACAACCCTTTTAGTTAAAAATAAAAATACCATTCCAACTTACCGGATCTCAAAAAGAGGGTCTTCTCTGATCTTGGCAGCCATATCATTAGTAGAGACAGAACTTGTAGGGTTAAATATGGAACCAGGCAGGAGGCCTGTCTCAGCTGATGGTCCGCTCTCAGGTTCCTCATACTGCTGTGTGATTTGCTTGTCGACGGGGCGACCAAGAAGGTATTCCTCCCGAGAGATCTGTCCTGCTGGACCCTGGTACATCCAGTCCAATCGGTCATCTTTCTTTCTGCAATATTGAGAAATCTGATATTACATTATAGGCTTAAACCTGTAAGCCTGTTATTATAACTAAATCCAATTATACATTATGTGTTATAATGAACTTCTATAATGAAAAAGCTTTGTGCTGGGATTGACTGTGAAAACTGAGAGAATGTGTCTGAGTGTCACACACTTTACAGCGCCTGTCTCTTGCGCATATCTGGTAATCTCTTCTCGGGCTCGCTCCTCTTTAAGCTCCTTCTGCAACTCCTCAATCTTCTTTCTCTCCGCCTCATGTTTTTGTTCCGCTTTCCACACTCGCTCGATATTTTTAAGAGTTTGCGGATGCCAACTCTTTTTCAAGTTCTGGTGGTATTTGTGGAGATAATTCAGATTTCAGAAAAAAACAGATGTGGAGTTAATCACTTTTAATGAAAGGCCTGGATTCTTGGGGAAAAAAGACGTGGAGATAATCACTTTTATTAAATGACTTCTTGGTTGCTTAGTTGAGGACACTTAATATTTGGCAATATTATCGACTCTATCGCACAGACACTATTGGATTCTCAATAGTGTTTGTGCGATAGAGTTGATCATATTACTGAACTGAGCTGGATGTTGGCATTACTGAATCAACGATGAACTGATTTTAACTGAAAAATTGCCTGTTTACTATTGTCCTATTAAACTGCTTTCCAGCAGAATTTTGTTTGCATTACTGAAACATCCTGCTTAACACGGTAAAGCTGCTTTGATTTGTATTATATAAAGCGCTACATAAATAAAGGCCATGACTTAACTTGGTAACTGTTGAGTCTGTTTTATTTACGGCCAGTGAGTGAAATTGGTACGTTTTCATAAACAAGCTAAACTAGGCCACAACGTTTATCATTAGCAACTGCGCTACTACAAAAAAGAAAAGAAAACGTAAAACAAAATTGTACTTACAAGGTCACCACCTCCCATGTTGTTGAGGCCGTACTAATAATGTTATAATGTGTTAGAAATTATAATTTCAAACACCCAACCCAAAATCTGCTGGCGTGTATTTACACTTTCTTACGCCGGTGTTCCGGCGAATTCAGTTTCCCTGTTTCCCCCTCACAGCGCCTGCGCAACTTCGCAGTGTTGCCAAGTCCGCGGTTTTCCAGCGGTAGTTTTTAGTAGCAATTGGGCGGTTTTTTAAAAATATCCTGGCAACCCTGAAACTTCAGTACTAAAATCATGACGTCATGATTTCGCCCCGGCTAAGCAAGTCAGCTTGTGGTGGTTTTGCTGTCTTTCTGCAAGCAACGTTCATTTCACCATGTTAATTAGATCATTTGTAATTAAATACATATTAATGTACGTGACGTCCTGTTCAATCACAACATAGAGTCAGATTTCCTGCTAATCCTAACTTTTTCCTGTTTTATGAAGTATAACACCATACATTACAATTAGACAGTTAAATTCATTCTTTTGTTCAGACGCCCATTTCCATTTTATTGTTATTGTTGTTGTTAGTGTGTGTGTGTTTCTGTTAAACAACTTGAGCCTTGTCGAAATAATAACAAATAAACTATATTGCACAATGACTAGTCTCTCTTTTATTATTTTAGGTAACTCAGAGTGATGCTCCTAATGTTTTGGAAAAAATGTCATAATGATGTCTAAACCGTTTTTCCGCTTTCATCTGCAGCACACTTACACTGAACACGGGGGAACGATTTTGAATGGTAATTTCGACAAGGATTAAGTTGTTTAACAGAAACACACACACTAACAACAACAATAACAGTACAATGGAAATGGGCGTCTGAACAAAAGAATGCCCCTAACGAAGGAATTGAACTGTCTAATTTTAATGTATGGTGTTACACTTCATAAAACAGGAAAAAGTTAGGATTAGCAGGAAATCTGACTCTATGTTGTGATTGAACAGGACGTCATGTACATGAATACGTATTTAATTACAAATGATCTAATTAACATGGTGAAATGAACGTTGCTTGCAGAAAGACAGCAAAACCACTTTAAGCTGACTTGCTTAGCCGGGGCGAGATCATGAAGTCATGATTTTAGTACTGGAGTTTCAGGGTTGCCAGGATATTTTAAAAAGAAACACCCAATTGCTACTAAAAACTACCGCTGGAAAACCGCGGACTTGGCAACACTGCGAAGTTGCGCAGGCGCTGTGAGGGGGAAACAGGGAAACTGAATTCGCCGGAACACCGGAACGTACTTCCGTCCTTCTTTCGATTTCTTCTTCTTCTTCTTCTTCTTCTTCTTCTTCTTCTGGTGTTTTATAGCGGTTTGGCAAACCAGCGAAAAATGTGCATTACCGCCACCTACTGATCTGGAGTGTGGAGTGTGCATACATTTGGAAGAAAGAAATACAGAAGGGAAAAGAAAAAAAACTAGATTCTATCTATTGTTCCTGTGTTTTTCAGGTATTTAAACCATTTTTCTTGCACTCTTGATTGCCTCGACCCATTTCCTAACAATACTTTTAAAGAAATATTATCTAATTAATTATTGAATTAATTGAAATCTCTCCCTTTCGTATGCAGAACACTCAAAAAGAATATGTTTCTAATTCTCCACATTTGTCACACTTTCCAGATTCATGCTTACCTATTTTATAAAGACTATAGTTTAATGCTGTATGTCCGATTCTTAGTCTTGATAAGATGACATCTTTCTTCCTATTTCTGTATCTTTTCCTCTCATTCCCAACACACTCCTGAATCTGAATCTGGAAAAGATGTCTTCCTTTAGACCCATTATTCCATAACTGTTGCCATTTCTTACTTCAAATGATATCACTCTCTTGAATTCAGCTTTACTTAAAGCTAACTTAATTTCTATTTGTGTATGATTTAATGCTTTCTTTGCTAGCAAGTCTACTTCCTCATTTCCGTCCACACCCACATGTGCAGGCACCCAGAGGAATTTTACCTCTATCCTTAACTGCCTTATTCTAAACAAACTTTGTAAAACTTCAAATACTAAGTCTTGCCGAGCTTCAGATGTACCACTCAGTAGGCTAGTGAGCGCAGCCATTGAGTCAGTACATATCACAGTTCTAGCTGGTTGAACTTCTTCGATCCACTGTAGAGCTAGTATGATAGCTAATAATTCGGTAGTAAAAACTGACACATGATCTGATAATCTTTTAGCCATTTTTATTTTAAAAGTAGGAATATAAACGGCTGCTGCTGTTCTCCCAGACTCTGGCTCCTTAGACCCATCTGTAAATACCTGTAACACAGAATACTCTTGTACTATATACTGTTGAACTATTACTTCAGTTGGCATGTTCATCTCCGGTTTTTTTTATTACTTTGTGAATTTGTAAATCAATTAATGGCATAGGGAACAACCAAGGAGGAATTGCTGGAATAGCAACAGAAGGAGCAATATCAAGGTCTTTCAACTCCAAGCTGTTTGCCTCCTTCCTTACTACCCAACCAAAGCTTGTAATTTCTTTGTATTCATATTCCCAACAATCTTTCAGAATTAGTTTAACTGGCTGGTTTTCCAGATGTCCCTTTACACCATACCAGTACCTTAATCTCAGCTGAAACCTACGCTGTTCTAGAGGCAATTCTCCCATTTCAACTTGTAATGAAGCCACCGGAGAAGATCTAAATGCTCCACAGCAGATGCGCAAAGCTTGATTTTGTATTACCTCTATTTTTTTTAAGTAAGGTTTTGTTCGCAGAACTATAAACTACACTACCATAATCTATATTTGACCTAATCACAGCACCATAAATTATTTTCAATGACTGACAGCTTGCCCCCCACTCAGCTCCGGACATGCACCTTAAGACATTTATTTTCTATCAATTTCTGAATATGTATTTTAAAATTTAATTTAGAGTCCATCCACATACCCAAAAATCTTAGTACATTTACTTGTTCCAGCTGATAACCATACATTTTGACATTCAAATTTGGATTCTTTTTCTTTTTCGAAAAGCATATTACTTGTGTTTTTGCCACAGAAAACCGAAAACCCCAACAATTCGCCCAATTCTCCACCTCATTCACTGCTTTTTGCATTTTATTTTCTACAAATAAAACATTGCGCCCTCTTTTCCATAGTGCTCCATCATCCGCATATAATGATCTTCCTATTCCAGTATCAACGTTATGAAAGATGTCATTTATCATTAAATTAAAAAGAATAGGACTGCTCACACTTCCCTGGGGAGTTCCATTCTCAATTGGGAGAATCTGAGAAAAAGCAGTCCCTACTCTTACTTGAATTGTTCTTCCAAACAAGAAACTCAGAATCCAGTTATACATTTTTCCATCAATTCTCAAGCTCTCCAATTTCATTAAAAGCCCCTCTTTCCACAACATATCGTAAGCTTTTTCTACATCAAAAAAGACTCCCACAAGCACCTCTTTATTAATTTGAGCTTTTCGAATTTCAGCTTCCAAACAATATTGAATCCATCGTATTTCTCCCTTTTCTAAATCCACTTTGACAAGCTGAAAAAATGTTTCTACTTTCAATCACATAAGTCAACCTGTTCATAACCATCCATTCCATAAGTTTGCATAAATTTGATGTCAGCGCAATAGGTCTATAATTAATTGGCTGAGAATTGTCTTTTCCTGGTTTGGCTATTGGCACTATGACCCCATGCTTCCAATCTTCTGGCAAATTCCCTGTCTCCCATATTTTGTTAAAAAGTCTTAAAATCATACTTAATGATAATTCTGATAAGTGCTTTATCATCTCATAGCATATGTCATCCTTGCCTGGAGAAGTATGTTTGACCCCTGCAAGTGCTCTTTTTAACTCATACAAAGTTAATTCTGAGTCCAACATACTTCCTGATGGATTCTTCTTTACATAAATGTGAGCATTCTCCCTAACTTTCTATTCCCTATATTTCCTCATATTATCTGAAATATTACCATTACTGTGCACCTTTACAAATGCTTCCACTAACATCTCTGCTTTGTCACTGTCTTTTATTGCTATTTTTCCATTATTTACTAAAACTGGAATATTGTTATTTCTCTGAATCCCTCCCATCTTCCTAATCATATTCCAAACTTCATTAATTTCAATTTCTTTCCCAATTCTATTACAGAATTCTCTCCAGTAATTTATTTTTGCTTTTCTACTCCCTCCTAATTTTGCCTGTGCTCTTCTTAAAGTTTAATGTACTCTGTAGCGTCTCGAACCAATCTGACACACTAATTTTAATTTGATTTAACAAATCCATTATTCATTAGATTAACAAATCGTCAAAGACCCCTCACCCAATATACATACTGGGTGCCAGGATGTCTGCGAACTATACCAGGCCCCTGGT